>JAKVQF020000863.1:0-55223 GCA_023091115.2 Trypanosomatidae sp. Fi-14 | reverse complement strand
GCGTGTGTGTGTGTGTGTGTGTGTGTGCTTATACCATCATACCTCGACATCGTGCGGTTGTGCAGCAAAGTCATATTGTTTGCCTGACTAGTGTTTTTGTCCGGTTGCGCCTTCGTCACATTATCTTTTATGTAAGCATCACCTTCATGTTTGTCAGCTGCTAATGGTGTCTTGCGTCCATGCGCACCGTTGACAGGCGTGGCGTTGTCGTTACACGACACATTTCGCCTTCTTTTCGTTGCGCGCGCTAGTGATTTTTTGCCATTGTTACTTGAGTACTACTATAGTTCTTCGGTGTGCGCCCTTTTTTTGTACGTTGCATGCGTGTGACGCCGCACAACATCGGTCGTTGTTGTCTGTTGCATGTGTTTTTGTTTTTATATACTACCGCTGCCGCATATTGCTTATTGTCGCTGTCAGTACGCATGTCATGGTGTGCATTGCGTACATCGTCGTTGCAAGGCTTTGCCCGCCTATTGTCGTGTGACGTGTCTGCATCGGTGACGGCGTTTCTTTGCGTCTCTGTGCTACGTAGCATTTACTTATTTGACTGTGTGCATGTTTCATTTTTGTTTATTTTTGTGGTGATTAGTAGCGGTAGTGGTCGGGCTTGAATGGGCCCTCGACGGGGCAGTTGATGTACTCGGCTTGCTTCGCTGTCAGGCGTGTTAGTTTTGCGCCAAGGTGAGCAAGGTGCAGCGCGGCCACCTTCTCGTCCAGCTTCTTTGGCAGAAAGTGCACATTCGCTTGTGCCCCGCGTGGGTACTTGTTGCTGTCGCGATTTGTCCATAGCTCGATTTGCGCAAGCACCTGATTTGTGAACGAGTTCGACATGACAAACGACGGGTGACCACTTGCACAGCCCAAGTTCACGAGGCGGCCTTTTGCGAGCAGGATGATGTGGCGACCACTGGCCATTGTGTAGCGGTCTACTTGCGGCTTGATCTCAACGTGCTCCTTGGCATTCGCCTGCAGCCAGTCAACCTGTATCTCAGTGTCAAAATGGCCAATGTTGCAGACAATTGCGTCTTCGCGCATGTGAGGGAAGTGCTCTGCGCGGATAATGTCATCGTTGCCCGTTGTCGTCACAAAGATGTGCGCCTCCGCCACCACATCCTCGAGCAGCACGACTTGGTAGCCCTCCATTGCGGCTTGCAGGGCGTTGATGGGGTCGACTTCGGTGACAACGACGCGCGCACCAAACGCGCGCAGCGCCGCAGCACACCCCTTGCCCACATCGCCGTAGCCACACACGCAGCACGTCTTGCCGGCAATCATCACATCCGTCGCGCGCTTGATGCCATCGACAAGCGATTCGCGGCAGCCGTACAGGTTGTCAAATTTGCTCTTTGTGACGCTGTCGTTGACGTTGATCGCGGGAATTGGCAGCTTGCCCTTTTGCAGGCGCTTGTACAGATTCTTGACACCCGTCGTCGTCTCCTCGCTGATGCCAACAATCTTTGGCACAAGCTCAGGGCACGAGTCAATGACCAGGTTTGTCAAGTCGCCGCCGTCGTCGAGGATCATGTTTGGGTAGCCGTCGCCGCTGAAGCCCTTGATCGTCTGGCGAATGCACCACTCATACTCCTCATCCGTCTCGCCCTTCCAGGCAAACACCGGCACGCCGCTCTTTGCAATCGCCGCGGCGGCGTTGTCTTGCGTCGAGAAGATGTTGCACGACGACCAGCGCAGCTCAGCGCCGAGTGCACGCAGCGTCTCAATGAGCACTGCCGTTTGCACCGTCATGTGTAGGCAGCCGGCAATTTTGGCACCCTTCAGCGGCTGCGATGGTGCAAACTCGCGACGCAGCTCCATGAGGCCTGGCATCTCATGCTCAGCCAGCTCAATCGCCTTACGGCCCCACTCGGCGAGGCTAATGTCACGCACCTTGTAGTCGGTCATTGTGCCTACGTGAGTTCGCTGACAATGTATGTATGTGTACGTGAGTGTATGTGTGTGTGTTTATCTTCTCAAACAGCTGCAAAAACCGGCTTCCTGTAGTGTGTGTGTGTGTGTGTGTGTGTGATCATGACAAGCATGCAATGCACAATGCAGACATGTACGCGCCATCACACACAGATACACACACAAACCACCCAATCGCACACACAACTATGCTCTTTTGTATGTGCCTCACCTTCCTTCTGCAGCACTCTCTCTCGTTCTCTGCGTGCGTGCGTGCGCACACGTGTGCACATGCTTAAACAAACACAGCGGTTGCCAAGTGAAAATCAACGTACAGGTGTACCTTTTTACACCATTGCCAAAAATAACAAACAGTACACACACAAACACGAGCGTGCTTACAGTTAGCACCAACACAACGTTAACAACAACAACAAAGAACTTACACACACACACACACACACACACACACACACACACACACACACACACACACACAGGCACGCACTCAGCCATTGCGATGGCTGGCGCTCTTACGCGTACGCAACCACGCTACACAATATACCCAAGCTGCTGCAGTCGTGTGCACAGCTGTGCAATGTCGCGCGGTCCAGTGCGACAGCACCCGCCCAGCAGGCGAGCACCCGCTCGCACCCACGTGTCAGCTTGCTCGGCCAACGTTTGCCGTGCGCCTGCGGGTGGTGGCAACCACGCCCTCTGTGCCCTGTCGTACGTCTCACCCGAGTTCGAGTAGGCAACAAGTGGCTTGCTTGTCAACGTACGCAAATGCTCCAGTGCCCCGGAGGTGTGGTGCAGTGCGATGCAGTTGACGCCCACGGCGATTACCTGCGCACAACCGTCAAGCATGGGCACAATGTCGGCGAGCGGCGTGCCGTCGCACAGATGTGTGTGCGGTGCATGTGGCGCCGTCGTGAATGACACCCACACAGGGACTTGCGCAAACTCGCGCGTGAGCAAATCTATGATGGCGCGCACCTCGCGCGCCGACGGCTGTGTCTCGACCGCGAGCACGTCAACGCCCGCGCGCACCAGGGCCGCGATGCGCGCTCGATGAAAGTCCTGCATGTCGGCCAGTGGCAGCTCATAGTCGCCGCGGTACTCGGCGCCGTTGCCGAGAACAGCGCCGTACGGGCCCACCGAGCCCGCAATAAACACCTGTGGCATTGGCGGCTGTACAGTCGCGCCCTCCTCTGCATCGTCGCATACACGCTGTTTGCACTCACATGGCTGCTGCTGGTGGTGCTCTGCAGCGTATGCTGCTACATAGCGCGCCCTCACGTCCTGCGCCAGCTTCACCGCGGCCTCGACCACCGCCTCGGCGTCTGCAAGCCGCATCTGCGGACGCTGCTGCACAATCGTCTGCGGTGTCACCTGATACGTTGCCGTGATAAGACAGCGACTGCCTGCACGCAAATAGCTCTCCTCGACGCGCGCGATAAGGTGTGGGGCATCGAGTAGCACCTTGCCTGACCACAGCGGGCCGTCAACATCTGCGCCAAGCGCCTCAAGCTCTGAGCCTAGCCCGCCGTCAAGAACGAGCACGTGCTGCGCATCACGCAGCAGGGCGCGCAACGCCATGTAATGATATACGTCCTTGTACACACACGCACACAAAGGTACATGTGTTTGTGTTGGTGTGTGTAAGAAAAGGAAAGCAAACGTGCATGCACTAACACACATGCATACATACACACATACACATTGCTGTTGTGTGTGCGTACGCACCGGAAGGAAGGGGTGCGGCTGGGTATGTGTGCGCGCGTGCGCGTGCATCGCGTAGGCACACGTAAACAACAAAGAGACAAGTGCAAGTACGACGCGCGACGAGCACATCACCAAAACGGGCACCAGCCCTGAAAGTGCACACACAGGTTTTCGTTGTTCGTCGCCTGTCGAATGAGCTGCGCGACTTGTGCCTCGACGCTCAGCCCGTCATCGGCAGCCGCGCCACCGCCACCGCCGCCGCCGCCGCCACTGCCGCCGCGACGTCGCCACTCACGGCCGTCTAGTTTCTCTTTGATGCGTCGCACAACGCGGTGCGCCTTGCTCGCCTGGCGCTCCCATGCGTGCTCACTCGTGCTAGCAACGCTGCTGTGACTGCTGCTGTTGTTGTCACTCGTCGCACCAGCACCGCTACTACTGCCATGCGGCGCGTGTGACAGGTGACGCGCCGCGCCGTGTACGCCACCCATGCGCGGCGTGTACGTACTCGTCGTGGTGCGGTCACGGCAGCTGACGCTGTGGCCGTCACGAGGACGCGTATGACGACTGTGGTGACGGTGTGCCGGCTCTACACTGCAAGCGACGACGCCACCGGCGGCAGTGTGCTGCTTGCGGAACGACGCCGCAATGGCGACGTACGCGTCGCCGTGCCGCCGCCGCGTCGTCGTCGCCGCAACCGCCTTGGCGCACTCGCCCGCGGCGGCGGCCGCTGTGCCACCATCACCACCCGCGACAGCGCCACGTGCGCCCGTACTCGCCCTCGCGACCGTGTCGCTGACCGTGTTGTCCGTGCCGTTGACGTTGTTCGTCGTGTCCTCGTCAACGACGCTGTCGTCCTTCGTGTGCACATTGTCATCATCGCCGTCGTCGTCGTCGTTGCGCCACCACGACACCAGCGGATCATGCACAAATGCTTCGAGCAGCGCCAAGATGCTGCTGCCCTCCTCGCGCAGCACGCTCATGACAGCCATGCAGCCGTGACGAAACAGGCCCTCAATGCCACCCATCTCCATCGCCTTGACGAGCATGCGCGTCAGGCGGAAGGGCACCTTCTCGGGAAACGACGCACGCGTCATGGCCACTTCGAAGCAGTCACCAAAGTCAATGTGCACCACACGGCCGCTGAACGCGTGTATCATGAGGTTCGACGGGTGTCGGTCGCCGAGGCCGAGAATGTGGCCCACCATGCTCATCGTCGCCAGCGAGCAGACGTATGTGGTGCGGTGATCAAGCCATGACTCGGCATTGTACGCGTGCAACCACAGCGAGTTGGCCAGGTCGTCGCCGTCGGTGTGTGCGAGGGCGTACTCGAATGGCTCGACGTGCTGTATGGGTGTCAGGCGGTCGAGGTCGGCGCCAAAGCCACGCATCAGGCCAATCTCCACACCCAGGTAGCGCGTGTGCACGCGGTACTCCTTGATGAGCTGGTGCAGTGTGTCACAGTGGTCGACCCAGCCGACGAGCCCCGCATTGTCGCTGAGCGGCGTCACCGAGTAGGTTTGTATCATGCCATCGCGACGCTGTATCGCCGCGTGCTTCGCGAGCAGGGTGTTGACAAACGCGAGCAGCTGCATGACGCGCTCGTCAAGGCGCAAGTCCTCGTGGCCCTTGAGCAGAAACTTGTACAGCACCCCGTCGCTGCCATTGATGTACAGCTGCCGCGGATGCTGCTTCGAGTTCATCACCTTCAGCACGCCACGAAACGACGCAATGCGTGGGAAGAGGCCACTCTCGTGGTATTGCCCCGGGACGACGAGCGACAAGTGCTTGCCGTGCTGCACAAGCCGCGGACTGACAAGCTGCAACTCGAGCGATGTCATGTTGCTAATCTGCTCGTCCATGCACTTGACGGCCGTCTTGAAGCGGCTCCATGCTTCGTCCATGTACACGGCATTCGCAAGCGTCGCCGCCTTCGCCACCGACTCGCACGCGCCGTACAGCAGCTCGCCAAACTCGGCGACAAAGTGTGACTCGGCCATCGTCTCGGGGCTGCTCATTTGCTGCAGCAGCGGCTGCAACAGCGTGAGCATATTGTGCGCATTGTGATCACGACCCCACTGGTACCACGCCCGCTCCAGCTCGTCAAACCACACCTCGCTCCAGAGCACCGCGCAGCGCACCAGCTCACGGCACACGAGCGCGGCCTCGACGACCAGGGTGGCGCCACTGGGGTGCATGGCGACAATCTTGTCAAGAATGCGCTGTGCGGCACGCTGCCGATCCAGCTGCTCATTCACCGTCACACGCGCATTCGCCGCCGCGGCTGCCGCCTCCGCTGTGCTGGTAGCCATCGGCGAGGCGGCCGTTGCGGCAGTCGACGTCGTCGACGTGGTCGTCGTGGTGTTGTTCGTCACGTTGAGGCTGTACAGCAGCGCCTGCGGGTGTGCCTCGGCGACGTTGACGAGGAGGTCAAACACCGACTCTGCCATGTGTGTGTCGCGCGTGTGCATGCGTGCAATAATCTGCGGTATGACCTTCAGCCACACCGTAGGGCTGACACGCAGCATCTCCGCCCACAGGGCGTTGCTGCGCAGCTGCTGCAGCGACGGCGGTGACGACGGCGAGTACTGCCGCTGTTGGTGCAGTGGTGGCGGCTGCCGCTGCAGCGGTGATGGCTGCTGCTGGTGCATCAACAGCAGTGAGCCATAGGCAAACCACAAGGACAAGAAGCCGAGCACATCTTCGAGCTCTTGCGAGAGACAGATGCTGCGTAGATAGCCGCTCATGGCCCACACAATGCGCTCCGCGTACACCGGCTGCGCCGCCACCACGCTCGCCTCGGCGCTGCTGTTCGCCATGGGCACGAGTCCGTGGTAGAGCCGCGCGAGGGTGTGCCAAATGGCACCGTTGCGCGCGTCCAGCGCCGTCGCGCGGTGCAAATGCGCCAACACCTCGTCGATGCTTTGCGCTCGCGATGATGATGATGCGCCGCCATCGACTGCCGTCTCCTTGACCCGAGCATCGTTGCCGACAGCGGCGCCGATCGTCGCGCGGCGAGGCCGCGGTGGGCGGTCGTCGCCGTCGTAGCGATGACGGCCATGATGATGATGATGGTGATGGTGATCGTTGTGGCTGCCGCCACCGCCGCCGCCCGCGCGCTGCTGCTTGCGGCGCTGCACAAAGAGCCAGTCCGCGAGGCGCGTGTGGCAGACGGCGAAGTTCGCCGTGTCGGTCGGCGCCAGCGCCGCCACACGGCCGCTGCGCTCCATCTTGGCAACATAGTCGTCGAGCAGCGCAATCGCCTGCTCGCGCTGCTGCGTGTCGTACAAGTGCTGAAACGCGGCGAGGGCAATCGCCGGCTGTGGCAGCACCGCCTGCTGCAACGCGCTCGCAATGTCCTGCGAGCCGAGCAACTCGTACAGCACCTCGAGCGACGTCCGCTCACGCGCGTGCAGGCGTGAGAGGGCGACGAAGCGTAGCCACATGTTCAGCTCCTGCGTGGGAGGTATGATGAGTGTGTGGTTGGCCAGCGTACCGGGCCAGCCATCGAACGCCATGGCACCCAGTCGCCGCTCCCACAGCTCCTGCCAGTGCCGCAGCCCGTGCGGATTCTTGACGACAAACGCCAGCTCCTCCAACTCGCTGAGCTGCTGTATGCCAACAAGGATGTGGTACGCCCGGTCGTAGCTCTCGACGACGAGGGTCGACAAGGTCGTGTCGAGGCGCTTGCGGCACTGCGCGATGAGTGCCTCGGCCTCGTAGAACTGGCCCTTGTGCACCGCCGTCACGGCGCGGTAGAACACCGCCGTTGTGCCAATGTAGCCATCGTGCGGCATCGCCGCTGTGATGCGCTCCATGTCGTCCCAGCACCGCAGCAGCCAGGCGGCATGCGCGCCATAGGGTGCCAGCTCACCCAGCTCGCGCCGACTCACCCGCGGCGCCAGCCGCTTCCACATCGCGAGCAGCTGTCCATAGTCGCCGAGGTTGTCCAGCGAGCGCACGAGGCCGGCCATGCTGGCAAACTCATTCGGTGACGTCAGCAGACTCTGCTGATAGGCGCGCAGACTCTGCGACCACCACTGCAGCTTCTCGAACAGCTGTGCGTCCATCATGCGCAGCATCTCGCTCGCCGGCTTGCCCGTCAGCAGCGCAAAGTTCTGCTGTATGTACGTCAGCACCCCCTCGGCGCTCTCACGCTGGCCCAGCAAGTTGCACAGGTAGATGCTCTTCTCGCACAGCTGCACCAGACGACGCCACTTGTGCGGCGGCAGCGGCCGCGGCCGCCCCCGCGCGACGCCGCGCTCGTACGCACGCGTCAGGCGATGAAAGGCGAGCTCGACATAGTGCAGCGCCTTGGCAAACGAGTTGCACCGCTCACTGCTCTCCATCAGCGTTGGCAGGTCAAACAGCAAACCACCGCCATCGCCGTCGCGGTCATCGCGGTCGCTGCTGCTGTCGTCATCATCGCTGTTGGCGTCCTCCTCGTCGTCGTCGCCTGCGTCATTGTCGTCGTCATTGTCACTGGCCTCCTCTTCCTTCTCGTGCGGTCGCATCTGCTGCTGCTGTTGCCGCCGTCGATGCCGCCGTGGCGAGTGGCGATGGCGGTAGTGGCTGTTGGGGTCAAAGTGCATGTACAGCCGTTCCATGTACTCGGCTAGGTTGAGCAGCTCATGCAGCACACTCACGGGGGCATGCGAGGTGCGCAGCACGGCACCGAGCAACGCCGCCACCGTCGCCTTCGCGCCGCGGTCCATCTCGTCGTAGCACATGGCAAACGCCGAGTGCAGCATGTAGCGCGCAAACATCTCGTCAATGTACGCAAGCGCGTAGGCGACATTGTGCGACGGTGACGGGCTCAAGCGCAACAGCTCGAGTGACAGCTGCTTCAGCCACACGTTCCAGTCCTCCTCCGTCTCACGCTCGCGCACGTCAAGGACGCCGCGCAACTGCGACACCGCGTCTGCCCTCGCGTGCGTTGCAGCCGGCATGGCACGAGCAGCGTCGACGACGTCGTTGTTGTTGTCGTCGTCATGGCTGCTGTTGTTACTGTTGCTACCGAGGTGGGGGTGGCGCTGCGACTGCTGCTGCTCGCTGAGCGTCAGCAACAGCTGCAGCTGCTGCCGCTCCTCCGCCCCGCTCGCCGCGAAGAAGGCGGCGGCGTCGTCCTCTGCGCGCGCCGCCGCCGCTGCCGTCGCCATGGCCGTCATGGCCGACGAGGAGGAGGAGGCAACGGCGTTCGTTGCCGCCGCAGCAGCCGCCGCCGCCACGACGTCGTCGCCCCCGTTACCGCTGCCGCTGTAGCTCGCCACACTGCTCTGCCAACCACACGTCCGCATGGCGGCCGCGATGCACGCACGCGCGTCGGCGCCGGCGCGGCCGTGCAGCTCGAGGGCTGTCGTGACGAGATAGTTGTACTTGGCAAAGTCGCTGCCGAGATTGCGCGCGACGTCACAGAGCGCCTCGAGCGCCGCCGCCGCCAGTGTGTGCCCGCTGACGGCTTCGAGCGCAGTCGGCTGCTGCGGCTGCAATCCTGCTCCTGCTCCTGCTCCTGTTGACGCCGGCAATGTCGGCCACGGCGACGACGACACGTGTGCGTGCGCGCCCACGGCCGTCTCCTTGAGCACATCACACAAGCAGTGAATGCAGCGGGCCGCGTGGTAGGACAAGTGAGGCAGGCGGCGCGCAAAGTGGCACATCACACGCACCGCCGCCACGCGCTGCGACAGCGGCGCACTCGCGCAGTTGGCGCGCTCGCACACGCACGGCAGCACCACATGCACATGACCGTCGAGCAGACTGCCGAGGACGACAAAGAGGGCAAAGACGGCCTCGTAGGCGTGCGCCACGTCCGCCTGCACACAGCGCACAAGCACGCGCAGCAGGGTCGGCAGCCACGCGCGGAACTCCTCGCGCAGTGTACGGCGCAGATGCACGACAAGGCGCAGCACCGCCAGCAGCACGCCGGCGTCCTCGTGCGCAGAGGCAAACGACAGCACCGCCGGCAGCAGTAGCTCGACGTGCTGACGTACATGCGCGCCCATGAGCACCACCACCTCGGTCAACAAGTGCAGCAGTCGCTCACGTATCTTGCTCCGGCCACGTGCGTGCTGCAGCACGACTGCGGCAATGCTGCCATAGTATCTCGGCCAGCACGCGCTCACGTCCTCGTCATGCATCGCCAGCAAGTGCACGACGACGCGCGTGGCAACGACGCACTGCTCGTCCGTGAGCAGGGGCAGCTGTTGTTGTTGCAGCACGACAAGAAGCTGCTGCATCACGTCTTGTGCCAGCTCGCACTCGCCTCGTGCGGCAAGCGTGTTGTTATTGTTGTTGTCACCGCCGTCATGGCCCTTGTCGTTGCCGCGACGTCGATGGCGATGATGCTGTGCCGCCGTCGTCGTCAGCACCGCCGCCACACGCAGCGGCGGCACACCGTCATGGTGGGCTGGACCACCACCGCCGCCACCGCCGCCATCGACGTCCTGACCGCGCCGCGCCGCCGCCTCCACGTCGGCGTCGCGCAGACGACGCATCATGTCCTTCACACGGACCGGGTCGACGGCGCCAATGATGCCCATCAGTCGTAGCACATCGAGCCGCATCTGGCTCGTCTCCTTGTACGTGCCATACAAGGCGGACAGCAAGACGCGCAGCAGCTCAGGGTGGGCCTCGTAGACGCCAACGTCCTTTGTTGTGCGTATAATGTCACCGAGCGCACGCATCGCCTCCTGCTTCTTGGCCGCATTCGACGCGTCAAGTATGTGCGCGACAACAAACGGCCGCACCTCGGCAACCACCGCAACATCGTCGGTGTTGTTGCTGTCCACGTAGCGTGCTAGCTTGCCCAGACAGCACAACAGCGCACACAGCACAGGCACGTCACAGGCAATGTGGTACTCGTCCAGCGACGGCGAGGGATGCATGTGGTAGAGCTGCTGCTGGCCGCCGTCGCGGTCAAGGTGACGGCCACTGCCGTCATCTGCGTCATTCATATTGTTGTTGTTGCTGTCACTGGCGTTGTCGCTGGCGTTGCGGTGGAGGGCGGCAGAGAGGCTGGCGCTGCTGCTGTGGCTTGGCGTCATCGTACCGCGACCATCGTCCTCGCCTCGTGCCGTGCCGCTGCCGCCGCCGCCGCCGCCGCTACTGCATCGCTTCAGCCGCGCAACGCACTCGCGCAGCAGCGCTGGCACGTACGGCAGCATCATCGCCGGTGCCGCCTCAATGAGCGCGCTCAGCACCCACAACGCCCGCTCTTGCACCTTGGCGAAGCCAAAATGCTGTACGTCAGCCACCGCGTGCAGCATCACCGTGCGCAGCGCCGGGTGCACGCACGCGGGGTTGTGCTGTGCCAGTCGGCCGAGCACGCGTATCGCGACGAGGCGGTTGGGGTGCTTGTCATACAACGCGGGGCTGAGCAACGCGACCATGTCCTGCAGCGCCAGCGTCGCGTCAAAGGCGCGTGTGAAGCGCTCGAGTGTGTGCAGGCGAATGTCACTCTCCGAGTCGGCCACGGCCACGTGCACCAGCTGGCGCACCACCGCGTTAACGAGGCGAACGTGGTCGCGGCCGTGGTGCACCACCACGCCCGCCTCGCTGCGCACACACGGCGACTGAGTACAGCCAGAGAAGACGAGGCGAAAGCACAGGTCAATCGCCGCACGACGCACCTCCTCGTGCGCATCCGCCACGTAGCACAGCACCGCGTCGTGCAAGAACTGCAGCGTCGAGTAGCCGGCAAAGTCAAGGCTGGCGAGCGCGTGCAGACACGTCAGCACGTCACGACACGGCGACGAGGACGGCAACTGCTGCTGTTGCTGCTGTTGCTCTTGTCGATAGCGATGGTGCGACGACAGCAGCAGCGTCGACGCGTGTGTGTCGCCCACGTACTCGGCACCGCCGTCGCTCGCGCTCACGCAGCCATAGTCGTTGCTGTCATGGTAGTAGTAGCGGTACACGTAGTGGTTGTCCTGCAGGTTGCCGCAGCTGCTACTGCTGCCACCACCGTACTCGTACAGCGACGGTGCGCTGGCCACGCTACGCGGTGCAGCCGTCGCACTCGCCAGCGACACGGCGGCCGCCGCGGCCGCCGCGCCGCCAACAGCACCCGTCGTTGTCGCTGCCGACGTCGACGTGGTCGTGGTCGTGTATACGGCGTAGCGTGAGGCTGGCGTCGCATGCACAGCACGCGTCACATGCCCGCCATGCTGCTGCTGCTGCTGAGCATAGCGTGCAGTGAGCAGGCGTTGCTTGGCCGACTCGAGCACGCGCGACAGGCACACCGAGCGCAGCTCCGGAAAAGCCGCACACACCTTCGCCACGTTGCACGCAAACGACTCCGTCACGTCACCGGCAAAGAGGGGCCCGAGCAGGTGGCGCAGGAACGGCCGCACCGTGCTCGGCGTCAGCGTGCAGAGCGTCGCAAAGCACGTCACCGCCTCGTCACAGCGCGGCCGCCGCGGGCGGGGCGTGAGGGAGAGGGCAATGTAGTACATGACACGCTCCATGACGTGCGGCAGCAAGTCCGGCAACGCCGTCAGCACGCCGCTGAGGACGACGAAGAGCATGGCACGCTCGTCGGGGCCGGTGGTGCGCGTGAATGTGTCGCTGGCGAGCTCCAGCAATCGCGGCATCGTTGTGCGCCGAAACGTCACCGCGTCGTAGCGGGCAAAGAGCGGCAGCACGTGCAGCACCTCGCACCGCACCGCAAAGCGCAACATGCCCTCCTCGTACATCATCCGCGTCGTCGCCGCTGTGCTACGACTACTGCTACTACTGCCACCACCAGCATCGCCGTCATGCTTGTGTGGTGCCAGTTGCGTATGCACATACGACCACGCCTGCTGCACCGCACGCGTCGCAGTCATCGACAGCGCCACAACACGGCCGTCGCCTTCGCGCGCCGTCACGAGGGACGCGAGCAGCGCCTTCAGTGTCAGCAAGCAGCCGTGCAGGACGACGTCGCTGCCAAAGTGCAGCGCCCGCACCACATCGCCGAGAAATGCCTCCTGCCAGCCCTGACACACCGCGACGGCGACGGAGCGGTACGCAATGTGCAGTGTCTGCTGTAGCACCTCGACGCTCGTCGCACGCACGAGCGCGTCCTCGTCAACAACGGCGTAGCGCAGGCCGGCGAGGATGGCGTCCATGTGTGGCACCACCGCCGACGGCACGCGGCGCACAAGCTGCTGCAAAAACGTACATGCAGACAGCCGCGTTGCGCGTGGGTAGACGGCCGCGCTGTCGCGCAGGTAGTGCTCGCTGAACGCGCTGCCCTGCTGCTGCTGCTGCTTGTCGTCGCGTCCGTGCAGAGTGCTCGCGCTCACACTGTCACTGTGCTGCTGTTGCTGCTGCTGTTGTTGTTGCTGAGATGGCGTCTGTGCGAGGGTGGCAATGTAGCGGTGGTAGACCACACGACTGCTGTCGTTGCCGTCATGAAAGCTACTGCTGCTACTGCTGCCGCTACTCGCCATGACAGCACTGCTGCGTGTACTGCGACGCTGCTGCAGCAGCAACAGCAGCGCAATGCAAAAGCGCAGGCAGCTGTCGACAATCGTCTCGGCAACGCTGCTGCCATTGTTCAGCAGCGTGCCCCACACGCTCGCGGCAAGCAGGCCCGTGTGGTAGTCGGTCGTCTCGAACACGCAGCGCGCGAGCAAGTCCGAGTAGGTGCGCGTCATCTCGTTCAGGTCCACGTACGCGACACGCAGCAGCACACGCGACGCGTGCACGCCGGCGAGGTGGGTGCGCGGGTGCGCAAACAACTCGCGCATCTGCGCACTCAGCCAGTTGGGCAACGCGCGCGCACTGAGCGCGGTGCTTGTCATTGTCGTCGTCATCGCGGCGGACGTGTGTGGCGCGAAGAGCATGGACGGGGACGACAACGACGGTGGCTCACGCGCCACGTTGCGGTACTGCAGCACATCGCGCTCTTCCTCAATGACGTACTCGAGCTTCAGAATGACCGATGGCAAGGCCTCGGCACTGCAGCTACGCAGCTCGGCAAAGATGGGCTGCAGCTGACGTATGAGCGGGTGCGCGTCAATGCTGTCCATCGCGCGCACACACACACACACACACACAAAGGGAACGACTGTGAGAACGAAAGACGATACAAGGCAACACACACACGCACACAAACGCCTTGGTGTATAGCCCGTGTACGCGCACACGAAGCAAGACGTGCCAATCCTACACTACTCCCTGTCAGGTGCGTGTGCAGGTGTGTGTGTGCGCACACGTAACAACACAACGTAGGCAGCATGCATGCATACACACATGTATAACGCTGCACGCATGCATACGTGTGCAAGTGTGTCGACAACACACACATGCGCACTCACGCGCGCAAACGATGTTTACAAGCATGTTACTAGCGCAGGCTTGTGCGCAGATGCATGCGCGTGTTGTTGCTGACAATGTCAGGTCAAAGACACCGAGGCACACACACACACACAAATACGACTGGGGCCAAGTTATACAGTCGCGCACGTGCACGTTTTTTTTTGTTGAGATATGTCACGCACGTCACGTCACACACACACACACACACATGTGTTACACCGTGGGATAGGCATGGTATAGGCTATCGAGCTAAGTTGACGACTGCACAGCACATACACATATACATATGTATATATATATGCTCATGCACATACATGTACACAAACACGTTTGCGTGTGCGTGTGCATGTGCGCGTGACGCACTACTCGCTGTTGCCAGCCGACTCGTCACCATCTAGCAACATGATCGAGGGCAAGCGGTCCAGGCTAGCCTCCTTCTCCCACTTTTGCCGCCGCTCCTCGCGCGCGTGCGCTTCGCTGCGGGTGTCGCGCCAGACAAGCCACACGCCCAGGGCGCCCGACACGGTGCCACACACATACTCGATGACGGGTATGGGCGTGTAGTAGGGCAGCCACTTGTAGTACACGTACATGTCGCACAGTGTGCGCACCAGCAGTACATTCGACACCGCCATCTCGTCAAACGCGGCACGACGTGCGTGCGCGCTGCTCGCGTCACGTGCGCGCGCGCGCAGCCGTCGCTGTCGCAGCACCTCCGCTACCAAGCAGCACGTCAGCGACAGCGACTTGAAGAAGCGGTAGAAGAACGACAGCGTCTGCCGCGGCCAGGTGCGAAAGACAACCTTTTGCAGGTAGTTCAGGTCACCGCTGAGCTGCTCAAAGACGCGGAAGAAGTACGACAGACACAAAAACAGCCACTGCGCCTGTGACCAGTGTCCGCGCTGACAGCTCTTCTCGAGCAGCTGACGAAACGTCAGCGCAGGGCGGCCAAAGTTGCAGAGCATGCGACACTCGATGATGGCATCGGCGACGCTGGCGTACACCTTGCCCGCGGCCGTGTGACGCGCACGCAACATGAGCAGCCGCACAACACCAAGCACCGTTTTGAGGGCCATGTCGACACCAACGCCCTTCTCGCGGTACGCGATGAGCGTGTCAAGCAGCATGGGCGTGTGCGGCGCGTCGTACACGTGATACCCATTCTGACTCGACGCGCGAGCATACTTGGTCATTGCAAACTAACACACACACAGTCGCACTACACAGCAAACGTACAAGCACACGCAACAATGCAACGCAGAGGCAGGCAACTGCACCCGCACACATGTGTGCTACGCATATGGATTTTTTCGTATGTATATACACGCACGTAAAAAGGGCCCAGCATGACGTCACCACTATAGCTTGTATAAACACACACGCCGTATGACTGCATAGATACACACACACGTACACACACACACACACACAAGTGCGATTGTTTGCATCACACTCATATGTGTGTATATGTGTGAGCGCACTCTACGATGTTGTCGTCGTCTGCTGCTGCTGCTGTTGCTGCTCGTCGTCGACTGTCGGGGGCACGAGCAGATGCGGCGGTGGCTGACGCGCAAACTCGTCGTCGTCGTCGACGTCACCGTCACCGGCGAACGGCATGGCCGTCATGGCAATACGATAGAGCACATGCCCCGCCGCCGACTTCTTGTCATTGGCCGCCGTGACGCCAAAGTGATAGCTCGGCGACGTCAGCGACAGCGACGTCAGTTGTGCACAAAACGTCCACACACGCGGCGCCACCGCCGCGTCGGTCAGCCACAGCGGCGCCCCACCGACAAGGGCGTCATTGGCGGCATTGTCGGCATTGTCGTCGTTCACCGCCTCATCGTCGACTGCGTCGTACACCCCATAGTACACCCTCAGCGTCTTGTTCACGTAGGTGAGCGACAGTGTGACGGGGTGCGTGGACAGGTACGGTATGTTGCACGACAGCGGCGGCGCCGCGTTCGCGGCCGCCGCGTGTAGCGCGTCGACGCTCATCGCCGTCTCGTTGTTTGACTGCACCAGCGTGATCTTGTCGCCGTGGTCGAGCACCACGCCAACGCCGACAAAATGTGGCTGAAAGCCGTAGAAGGTGGCCTCGGACAAGTAATTGACGCGCTGCGTGCTCGTGTACCAGATGCCAATGCCGCCGCTCTTGCCATCGTTGAGCCACTGCCTGCCGCGATCGCGCAGGCGCACCGTAACGTTGAGGGTGAACTCGTCCGCCTTGTTGTGCAGCCTGTTCCACAAGTAGCCCTTCTCCTCGGGCGCGGCATCGGTGAGCAGCACGTAGCGATCCGTCACGAGGGTGTTGCGGCCAAAGGCCCAGAAACGCATGCCGTTTGACCAGTAGCGCTGCAACATGGGCGGCATCAGTGAGTGTGTGCGCATGTAGCGCTCCGACGTCGCCGTCGACACCGCCGCGCATGTCACGAGCACCAGCACCACACACAGCAACAGCCGCCACGGCAACAACGACGACAGCGTGGGCGCCGCACGCGCGCGCAGAGCAAGGCGTGACATGCTCGTGCCGAGTATATATGCCTGTGTGTGTGTGAGTGTGTGTGTGTGTGTGTGTGTGTGTGTGATGCACTTGTATACGCGTAACGCTACTTGCACAAGCATCACAATAACAACAACAGCAGCGCAGCAGAGCATTAGTCGTCGCAAGCGTGTGCATGTGACACGCGTGCAAACGAGGGAGCGCACGAGAGAGTGTGAAAGACGAGGGCAGCAGACGCAAACAACGCGTCAGCGGCAACACGACGTGCACATGTGTACGTCATGTACATTGTTGTGTCACTGCCTAGTGTTGGCACATACATTCGACTACATGGACACAGTCACACACGCATGCGCACACGCGAATGTCGCCATATGCACAGACGCACCATATACAACTATGTACATACACAGACACAGACACACATATACATATGTACATATGCATGCGTCGCTATGACTCTTGCAACGTCACATTGGCAATGTCATCGAGGTTGCCATCGTCGGTGCCGACGGTCAGGTGCGGCCCCTCGTGCTCGTCCGTCGCGCGCGCGTTGAAGTCGGCGTCCATGTCGATGCAGTTCTCAATGCTGTAGTACAGCCGCTGCTTCATCACGGCCAGCGTGCTGTAGTCGGGCAACTCAATGGCAAAGAAGCACGTCGTCGCGCGCGGGAAGGCGCGGTCGGCGTCGAGGTCGGTGCTGTACGGCAGCACGCGCAGCTTTACAGGCAGTCGATCACGCCCCGCGACAAAGCGCAGGAAGAGGCGACGTTGCGTCGGCGTGGCCTCTGCCAGTGCGCGCCACAACAACGCCACACGACGATCATCGGCGGCGAGGCCCTCGTAGACGGTGGTGCGTCGCAGTTCCTCGACCGTGTAGTCCGCCTGCCCACACACACGTCGCTCGAGCTCCTCGGGCGTCAGCAGCAGCAGCGCCAGCTCCGGCACGACGCACAACATGCCCGCACGCATCGCCTCGAGCTGCACATCGAACTCGTGCAGTCGCGCCTGCAGCAGGGCGGCGGCGTACTCGGCGCGACGATCGTACGTCACCCGCACCGCCGCCCCGCCTGGCACGAGCTCGACAATCGAGTGATCACACAGCCGCGTGACAAAGTATTGCGTGTCAAAGACGTCGTCAAACGCAGCCCGCGCCGCCGCCTCCTCCTCCGCGTCCACGTCACAGCTCGCATCCTCCTCATCGTTGTCGTTGTTGTTGCCGTTGTCCTTGTCATCACCGTTGTTGTCCGTGTCGTGGCTCTTGTGCGACGACGAGGACGACGACAAGGTCGCAGCACCACGAGCGTGGCCGTCACCTGCAGCACTGCCGCCACCTTCGTTCTTGTCGTCGTGCCGCGACGGCTGCCGTGTGTGCGCGCGACGTCGTCGTCGCTCTTGCCGTCGCGTGGCGGCCGGTGGTGGGCCACACAGTGCGCGCAACTCGCGTAGGCACTGCACAAAGATCACATCGACCGCGTGCAAGTCAGCCTCGACGAGGGTGCCGCGAGCCAAGTAGCGCCACACCAGCGGCGGAAAGGTGAGACTGAGCGGCTCTTCGCTGCGCAGGGCGGCGCCCATGAGTTTGCCCACAAGCGCAAACGCCGCGCGCGCGTGTGCGTCGACGGCGGCGGCGGCCGGCACGCACGCCTCGCGACACGTCCCGGTGTTGTGCTCGTGGTTTGCCGTCGGCACAAAGAGCATGCGCAGCGACGACATCAGCTCACGACACATCTCGTACAGATGCTCACGGTAGGGCCCGCCGGCGTCCTCGGCGCCCTCGCCGAGGAATGTGGTGCTCCACAGTCGTCTGCTCGAGCGCCACATGCGCGCCGGCGCGTGCGCCAGCAGCGCCAGCGTCTGACCAAACACCGACGACGACAGCACCGTCGGCTGCGCGCGCGCCTTGCTGCGGTTGACAAACACGCGGCGACTCTCCGTCCGCACGCTCGTCTCGCGCAGCAGCGCGTCGACGAGGGCGTGGCGTGTGCCGCGGAAGAGCACACCGCGCACACCGAGCAGCAGCGGCGTCAGCACGCGCATCTGCGCCGGGCCGCGGCTGTGCACGTGCACAAAGGGCAGCACCGTCTGCGCGACACGGGTGAGGGCGCCAAGCGCGGCGAGCTGCTGCCACGTCTGCGCACGCGCCGACGCGCTCGCCGCGTCGCCGGCCTCGTCACGCGCACTCGCGCTTGCTTGCTTCGCCATGTACGCGTGCAGCGCGGGCTCTGTGATCTGACTATAGTGCTTGCCCGTGTCCTCGCAGTAGGCGTCGACGGCGGCAGCGATGCTGCGGTACACCGGCGGCACCGTCAAGCCTGCACGCACGGCATCGCTATGGCTGCTGCTGCTGCTGCTGTGGCTGTTGTCGTGATAGTATGCTTGCCATAGCTCACGCAGCACGCCGTGTCGTCGTGCCGTGTCGTTGCTCGACTCGCTCGCGTAGTGTGCGTCCATGCGTTGGCACCACGAGTCCGACACGCCAAGGGCAGCGAAGCCGTCCGGCTTGTAGCGGAATGGCGTACTGCCAAAGTTGACACTGACGCCATTGCCCGCACGCAGTGTGAGGGCCGGGACGTAGTCGCCACCGTCGCTCGGCACGTCGGAGAAGGTCGCCATTGTCGGTGCACTGACGGCATGCTCGGCGAAGTTGGCCGCTTGTGCCGCTGTCACTGCTGCTGTCACTGCTGCTGGTGTTGTTGCTGCTGCCGTGTCTGGCGTGGCGGTGGTGTTGCCAGCATCACTGGACAGATGCAGCGACAGCGAGGCTGCGGCCGCGGCGGCAGACATCGTCGCCATGCTTGTGCCACTCCTGCTGTTGCTGCTGCCGCTACCACCACCGCCACCACTGCGATGACTGCCACACGTCAGCGGGCGTCCATTCAGTGTGAACAGCATCGTACGCCGCGTCAGGTCGAGCGCGCAGCCGACGACGTCACCGGCGACCCAGCGTCGTGGCACCGAGGTGATGGCGTCACTCACCCCGGCGTGCCATCGCACGCGCCGCATCATGTCCACCGACCACGACGTCGTCGTGTCGCCTACGCTGTCATGGTAGGGCGTCGCGCCCGCAGCGGCGGCGTCCTCGTCGCCCGCGCCGTCGGGGCGGCTGTCCGTGCGCAGCCAGCCAATCTGCATGACGCCCTGCGTGCGCAGGGTGACCTCGTAATACCACGCCCCCGCGCGCACCGCACAGTCGGCGACGACCGTGTCGAAGCCAACGCCCGTGTTGGTGGCCTCGAGCAGGCGAACGAGCACCGTGTCGGGGGCGTGTAGGCTGACGTGCGCCGGCCCGCGGCGGTCGCGCGAGTGCGCAAAGGGGTTAACCTCGTCGTGGACAAACGGCGGCAGGGCGTGTCGCCCGGTGGTGAGCAGATGTGCGGCCAGGTCAGCGAAGGCGCGCATGTGATTGCATGGCAGCGCAGGAGGCAATGTGCGTGCGAGCAGTCCTTGTTGTGGCTGCTGCTGCAACGAGGTAGCTACCCTCGTCGTTGTCGTTGTCACTGTTGCAAGCGGCTGTACTGCGGCTGCTGCTGCTGCGCCATTGTCACTACCGCCGCCACGGCCACTACTGCAGCGCAACATGTCCGTGTACACCGTGTACAGCTCCGTCACGAGCTGCACAAAACGGCTGTGCACCACCACATCGCCCGGCGACAGCGCCGCCGCCGCTGCGGTCGCGGTGGCGCCAGATGACGCGGACAACACGCGACACAGTCTGTCAGCCATGTGCTGCATCGTTTGTACACACGCCGTCAGCGATGGCTGCAGCAGGAGCGACGACGACGACGACGATGATGTTGGTTGTGGTGAGTGCAGATGCAGCAAGCAGTCCGTGATGCAGGCGAGGGCGAGGCGACGCGTCGTGCTCGTGTTGACCTTGACACATTCTGCGAGCATCGCCACGCACTCGTCACTGTAGACAAACGCCACACCTGTGCCGCTGTTGTTGCTGCTGTTGTTGCTGTTGCTACTGTTCGTGTCGCTCGCAGTCATAGCAGTGACAGCGGCTGCCGATGACAGTGCCGTCAACGCATTCACCGCCCGACACACAGGCACGTGCTGCGGTGTAACAACAGCAGCGCTGCTGTTGTTGTTGTTGCCCGTCGCGGTGACGATGTGTGCGGACAGCACGCGACGGAACAGCTGCATGGCACAGCGCTGCGCGAGGCAATCGTACACGACAACGACACGGTAGCCCCACTGTGTGACAGAAGCATTGCTACTACTGCTGTTGTTGTTGTTGTTGCACTGACACATCATGTACAGCCGTCGCGTGTGTGCACGTAGCGCGCCCGACGCCGCATATGCAGGGATGTGTGCAAGGACTAACGACAGCGCGCGGTCAGCGGCAAACGTTAGCCGCAGCCCCGTCGTTGCCGCACTGCGCGCGTCGACGTACACCTCGTAGTAATCACGATGTGGTACGTGCAGTGCATGCCACACCGCCTTGCCGGCGTGTCGCTGCGGGTGTGACGACTCGCACACGCGCATGCCCTGCGGCTGCTGCGCAACGGACAACAAACTGCGCAGTGCGGCGTGCATGAGCGCGTCACGCATACACACGTTACTGCTGCTGCTGCCGCTGCCGCGTATGTGCGTACGTGCGTGCGGGTGATGACAGCGAGCGCAATGCCGTGCTGCGCGCTGCAGTGCCGCCGTCACGACACGGCACAGATACCGACTGCGCAAACTCACTGCCACTCGCGCAATGTACGCGGCCGCGTTGGCGGTCATCGCCGTCGTCATCGTCGCCCACTGTGACAACAGCGGCGATGACGACGACAATGTGGCAGCTGCGCCTGCCACGTCACACACGTCGTCATCGTCCACCGCATCGCCGCGCTGTCGCAGCAGCTCGGCGAGTGCAAAGGCGCAGTAGACACGCAACAGCTGCCGCGCGCATCTTGTGCGCTGATCAAGCAGCTGGTCATAGCTGCACGTGCGATGTTTACGCAGCAGCGCCATGTATTGCGTGCTCACGGCCCACGCGGCCGAGGTGTCGAGTGTGTGCGGCTGTGCCGCCTCGACGTCGCTGCGCACGTCGTGCTCACGCGCAAACGCACGCGCGCCGCGGCTGCTGCCGCTGTTGTTGCCGTCGATGCCTGCGGCACGTGCGAGCGGGTCATGCAGGGCCGCACTCGCCGCGCCGCCGTCGGCGTCGTGCGTCTGCGTCTGTGACGTCGACAACAGCGGCAACGACGTCACACCGCAAACATGGCCCGTCGCCGTCACGCTCGTCAGCAGCGCCGACGATGAGCGCGCGGCGTTGACGAAGAAGCTGCGCGTCGCGCGCAACGCCAACGCGACGTGCATCTCGGCAAACGCCGACACGGCAGCCTCACCGCGCAGATGCAGCTGCTCGATGAGCACGCCGCGCAGCGCGACGTCGTACACGTGCAGCGCGCGCACCTCGCCGCCAAACGCGTCGCTGCCGCGTGCACCAACAGCGGCGTCATCGCTGTTGCTGTTGTTGTTGTTGTCGACATTGTCGCTGCTGTTACCGAGCAGCCACTCGTCCAGCAGCAGCATCGGCGGCTTCAGCACCACAGTCACCGTTGACATTGTCTGCTCTGCTGCTGCTGCGCCCTCCTCTTCCTGCTGTTGTCGTTGTTGTTGCGTGTCGCCGCCCTCGTGTCGTGTCGATGGCGCAGGTGGCGGCGGCGACGAGGACGACGGCAGCAGCATCAGTCGCTCCGCGTACACACGTGGCAACTGCAGCTGCACCATCGCCCCCGACAACGCCGTCGTCTGCTGTTGTTGCTGCTGTTGCTGCTGCAGCCACCGCGGCGATGGTGCCGTTGTCGTCGTCGACGCCAACGACGGCGACGGCGACGGCGATGTCGACGACGGCACACATCGACTGTCCTGCAACACGCCGCTCTTGTACAAGAACAACGACGTGCCACACTGCACAAAGGCGAAGCGCAGCCACTGCCCCGCATCGCTCGCTGTCAACGCGGCACGACACATGTACGGTAGCGCCGGCAACACGTGTCCGCGTGGTGTACGTGACGGAGAGAGCGACTGCTGCAGCAGCTGCTGCTGCTGCGGCTGCTGTTGCTGTTGCTGCTGGCTCGTCGTCATCGTTGTTGTTGTTGTAGTGCGTTGACGATCTGCCTCGTCGGGCAGACGATCACACGACGGCGGCGTCTGCACCGCCTGCGCCGCCGTCACATCGGCTGTCGCGTCCAGCGCCCAACCAAACTCGAGCACGCCATCGCCGACGCGGGCCACAATCGCCGGGGCGAACATCGGCAGCAGCGACAGTGCCAGCTGACGCTCGCGTTGCCGCACCACCTCGTCGACCTCGTCGTCGTCATCCTCGTCGTCATTGCTGCTGCTGCCATTGTCATGGTGGTTGTGCTGGCGTGAGCGTGATGATGTCGTGTTGTTGCTGGTCGTCGTCGATGTGACATAGTAGCTGCGGAAGAGTTCAGCATAGAAGCGCGTGGCGTGACGGAGTGCGTGACTGTCACTGTTGTTGTTGCTGTTGTTGTTGCTGTTGCTGCTGCTGTGATGACTGCCAGGCAGCGGCAAGGTGCCACAGCGCTGGACAAACAACACCTGACGTCGCCGTACATCGGCAATGCGCACGTGCATGTCAATCGTGTAGTTACAGCCCACAGGTTGGCTCGCCACGACACGCAGGCAGCCACGTGCAAAGTGCAGTGTGTCCGTGTCGTCGTCGTCGTTGTCGTCGTTGTCCTCGTCGTCGCTGCTGCCGCCGCCGTCGTCACCGCTGCCGTTGCTGTTGTTGCGTGTACGGCGACGACGACGATGGCTGTCGACGTGACGCTGACCTTGTTGCCGACGGCGTTGTTGGCGGCGTTGTTGTTGCTGCTGCAGCGCCGCCTCGTCCCGCGCATCGCGGCGCGGCAGCCCGAGCAGCGCGCGGTCCTCGTCACTGTCATCGTCTTCGTCGTCATCGTTGGCGCTGTTGTCGTTGTTGTACACGTCGTCCTCGTCATCCTCGTCGTCGTCGTCGTTTACATCGTCACTGTCCTCCTCGTCGTCGTCGTACGGCGTGTGAGCTGCGCTACGCCCCACACCCTCCTCATCGTCGTCGTCATCGTCGCTTTGTGTGAGACTGCGCACCACATCGCGTTGTGTGTACGCCGGGTAGTGTGCGCGCAGCAGGTCGAGCTCTGCCATCATCATCTGCTCCTCATTCATGCTCGCACTGCTGCTACTGCTGCTGTTGCTGTTACTGTTGTGGTGGTGGTGGTGGTTGCTGCTGCTGTCATCCTCGTCGTCATTGTCATCGTTGTTGTTGTTGTCATCGTCGTCGTGCACGTCAACATCCTCGTACATGTCATTCTCCTCTGCACTCTCCTCGTCGTCGTCGTCCATGTCGTCATCATCGCGTGTGACATTCACAGGCCGCTCGTCATTGTTTGTTGCCTCAGACACACTGATGATGCTGTTGCTGCTACTGCTGCTGCTGCTGTCGTCGTCCACGTCAGGCAGCGTTGCCGTCATGGCGTCACTGTCCTCGTCCATGTCATCGTCATGACTGCTGTCACTATTGTTGCTGTGCATGCGCGGCCGTGGCAGTTGTGCGACACGTCGATCCTCATCGCCATCGTCGTCGTCGTTGCTGCCGTCGTTTGCGGAGACGACGTCGTGTGTGTACAGCGCGCGTGGCGTGCCAATGTGTTGCAAGCTCGGCGTCAAGGACAACACATTGTGTAGTTCGCGGCGGTGATGATGTGTCAACGCGTGTATGCGTCCCGCGAGCAGCACGTGCTCATAGTACGCGGCCGTGTTGCTCAGTAGCGTGTGCGGGGCGGGCGGCAGCAACGGCAGCAGCTGCTGTTGCCGCTGCAGCCGATGTCGCTGTCGTTGTTCGTGTTGCAGCAGACGACGCGCATGACGCTGCCATTGTCGTTGTTGCTGCCGCTGCTGCTGCTCTTCTTCTTCGTCGTCTTCTTGTTGCTGCTGCTGCTGCACACTGTTGCCGTTGTCGTCTTCGTTGAGCTCTGCGCGTCGCTGTCGACGCAGACGACGCTGCGCATTGTCGTCGTCGTCCACACGCAACGTGCGACTGCGCGTCGACAGCAGCGACGACGACGACGACGATGACAGTAGCACATCTGCGGTAGTGTGGCTGGTTGCATCGTCGCGTGTGTTGTGTCTTGTTGGCATAGGAGCATGTGTACGATGACGACGACGATGACGACGAATGCGACTGCGATTGATGTTGTGTTGGTGTTGTTGTCGTGACATTGTTGTTGCTGCCGCCAATGACGATAGACGCTGCGCCGTGTTGTTTGCTGCGGCTGACAGCGTCGTTGTTGTTGTTGTCAGCGCGGCTGTCATCGTCGCCGCAGCAAGGCAGCTGTCGAGTGCAACGCTCTCGACGTGCAGCTGCGTCAGCGTCGCACACGGCGGCCGTGGTGGTGTTGCTGTTGTTGTTGCCGTCTCGTGCTGCTCCATCTGCTCGCTGAGCGCAACAAGGGCCGTGACAAGTGACGGTGGCAGCGTCAGCACGCGTCGTACCACACAACGCCACAGCAGCAACACCGCGTGTGCGCGCACCGTCATCCATTCTGTTGCTGCAGCTGCACTATTGCTGTTGTTGTTGTTGTTGCTGTTGTGTTGTGTTGACGACGGCAGCAAGAGGCGAGTAGCAAACGCCAGCAGCTCGTGCGCCTGTGCAGCGTGTCGAGCATCGTGCGGGCGGGGAAAGAGAGACGACGTCGTGCTGCTCTTTGCCTTCTTGTTCTCGTCATCACCATCGTCGTCATCATCACCGTCGCCGTCGTGGTCATCATCATCTACGCTGCGGCTGTCACATGGGTGCACGAGCAGGCTGACGTGACGTAGTGGCAGAGTGAGGTATGTCGTTGCCGCTGCTGCAGCAGCGTGTCGCAGCAGCTGCTGCTGCTGCTGCACATCGTCGCTGTCACTGTCACTGCTGTCATCGTGTGCGGTGTCCTTGTCACCCAGTGACGCCGTCGTGTCTGCTACTGCCGCTGCTGCCGTTGCGGTCGTCTCCCGCGTCGCTGGCGCCTCCGACGTGCACATCACCTCACACACGCCCTCGCTCAGTGTGTACGACAGCAGCACCGCGTGCGAGGCGGCACAGTGACCAGCGCGTTGTGCCACCGTCACAACATCACCAGGCACGGCCAGTCGCGGCGCGGCGGACGCAATGCGCAGTGCGAGTTGTACATGGTACGAGGGCTGCTGCGCATGCCGCAGCACACAACACAGCCACTCGTGCAGCACACCCTGCCACGCATGCGCCTCGCTGTCGCCGTCGTCGCCCTCGTCGCTCTTCGTGCTCACAATGTTGCTGCTGTCGCTCTTGTTGTTGTTGTCGCCCGTGTGTCTGCCACTCGTATGTATGCGCTGCAGCAACGCGAGTGCCACCCAACACGACTCGTGCAGCATGTCACAGTCGCCAACAAGTGACACGTGCGTGCGCATGGCCGCTGCTGCTGCTGTTGTTGTTGTCGTTGTGTGTGCAGCAGCGGCGGCGGCACCGTGACTGCTACACACCCCACTGCGTGACAGGCCGCGGCTGCCGTTGCCGTTGTTGTTGCTGCCACCGCCCTGCGCACCTGTGCCTCGCTCACGCTGCCCTGTCGTCGTCGCCCTCGCCGCGCTCACACACAACCCGCCGGCGAGTCGGAGTAGTGTGAGCAGAAAGGCGCTATGCTCACTGCACAACACCGCCGCACCACCGTCGTCCTCTACGCTGCCGTCGTTGTTGTTGCTGCGTCTGCGTACAGTGGTAGTTGCAGCAGCAGCAGTAGCAGTAGCGGCAGCGGCAGCGGTGTCCGTGCTTGTTGCCGCGACGGCCACCGCTGCCGTGGGTCGCGAGGGTGGCGGTGGCACGAGGTGCATGACGTGTGACCACGTCGTCAGCAATAGCTCGTGTGGCGCATTCCGTGACAGCGACGGCGACAGCGCAGCCGACTGCAACACACGCGCGAGCACCTCGGCGTGTGCGCAGAGGAGGCGATGTGGCACACGCGACAGCAGCCGTGCGAGCAGACTGCCGTGGCACAGTAGCACACACACGCGTCGTCGCGCATCCTCACCAGCATCGCTGCTGTTGTTGCTGTTGCTGTTGTTGTTCGCCGTTTGTTGCAGCACACGTGCGAGCTCAGCGGCGAGGGCGCGCAGGCAGTGGCCTACGCATACACTCAGACTGTGCAGTGTCGTCGTGTCATCGCCATCGATGCGTGTAACAGCTGCAGCAGGAGCAGCTGCTGCTACAATAGCATTGCTGCGGCCTTGTCGAGCACGACGACGACACACACGACGCAGGCACAGTGCCGTGCGTACGGACAGTATCGTGAACGCGTCCCACGCATCGGCGCACAACACACGCAGCGTGTGCGCCTCGCTGCCGTCACGCAGCAACGGCACACCAACACCGCCACAACTACTGCCGCGACGCTGACGCGTGTGGTCATCGTCGCCGTGTGCTGTTGTTGTTGCTGTTGTTGTTGCTGTTGCCGCTGTTATTGTCAGCACACTCGCACAGTCAAACACAAACGGCGTCGCACCAAAGTTCACACGCACAGTGCCGCGCCCCACGAACCCAATGAGCGGACACAGCTCCGTCACTGTCGCCGCCGTCGTTGTCGCCGTTGCGGCCGCCGTCGCCGTCGTTGTGAGCGGTGTGCTGACGACGACGCTGCCGTTGCGTGTCCAGTACACCTCCGCCTTGGCCACATGCCACCCACAGCCCACCACATCACCGGCGTGACAGCTGTAGCCGGTCAGCCGGGCCGTAGTGGCGCTGCCACACAGCAGGGCGCCGTCGCTCTGCAGCGCGTACGAGTGTGCCTCCAGGCCAGGCAGCCGCGAGGGGCGATAGTCGGCATCACCGACACCGACACTACACATTGCTTCTGGCAGCAGGTCGATGATGTGCACCTCGTAGTAGTAACAGCAGCAGCCATCGCCCTGCACGCCACTCGCCGCAGCGGCCGCGTCGTACACGTCACCGTGACGCGCTCGCTGTGCGTGTGCTGTGGTCGCCGTGGTCATGTTGTTGTTGTTGTTGCGACGGTGCATCGTCGTCGTCGATGATGACGATGACGACACAGCATAGTGTCGCCACACACACGGCACTACACACGTCCCGCGCTCACCACACGCGCGCAGCGTCAGGCCGGTGCGTGCGCCCACGACGAGTGACGCGGCCGTCACACTGCCATGCAGCGTTGTCGCACGCAGCTCAGCAGGCACACGGCTGTGGCCATCGCGCCCTGTCAACGTCGCTGCTGCCGCTGCTGTCATCGCCCATGCACCACCGGCACTACCAGCAGCAGACGACGACATTGCTGACATCGTCAGCGCATACTGCGCTTGTTGTGCTGCACACAGCACCGTCACGGCACTGTCGTGCAGCGAGCACACATCGCGCGCACGCAACGGTGACGTCAGCAGTGACACGAGCAACAACATCCACGGCTGCCATGACAACGAGGACGTCAGCAACGCAGCTGGTGGTGCAATGGTGCCACCAGCCCCACCCGTCACAGCGACAGCAGCCGTAGTAGCACCATTGTCGCCTGCAGCTGCAGTCGTTGCTGCAGTTGTTGCTGTTGCTGTTGTTGTAGTAAGCGACGCACGCAGTGTCGTCAGCACCACATCGACGAGCTGCACATACGCGTTGCGCAGTCGCGCTCGCATGTCGCTCGCGCAGCACTCGACACCGCTCGCCTCGTGCCACTCACACAACGCCTTGGCCATTGTAGGCAGCAGCAGGCGCGCGAGTGCGGCGCTGTGCTGTGCCTCGACACACAACTGTCGCAGCAGCAGCAGCCCCACGAGGCGGTACTGCGCCGTGCGTGTGCGCTGACGCACATACGCGTCAAGCGCAGCAGGAGGGCAGTCGCTCTGCAGAAACGTCGCCACATCACCGCACACACGCTCGACACTCGTGTCGGCGTGTGCAATGGCGAGGGTGCGCAGTCGCCGCATTGCCTTCCACGCGCGAAAAAACGTACGCCACTGCTGATGTTGCTGCTGTTGTTGTGCGACAAGGGCGCGTGCACGCAGCACGTCGTGTGTGCCGCTGCCACCACCGCCCGTCGCGCGACGCCACCACGTCGTCGTCGTCGTGGTCACGGCCGCTGCAGCAGCAGCACCGCCACTGCGCGTCGTGTTGCGACCACCGCCATTGCCATTGTCACTGCCGTTGTTGTTGCTGTTGCTGTTGTAGCTGCGCTCGTCTGCCGCGTCGACCACGTTGCAGCACGCCTCAAAGCGCGACAAGAACGCGGCACGTCGCATCAGGTCGCGCAGTGCACGGCCGCCCTGTTGTCTGCGCAGCAGCATCGTCGCACGCACCTTTTGTACGTGACGATAGACAAGCAGCACCGTCGCATCGGCGCGGCCGTCGCGCAGCGTCGCTGTTGGCACGACGAGCGCACAAAACGCCGTCACGACGAGCCGCTCCGCACGTTGCAGCTGCGCGTCGCGCTGCAGCAGCAACGCCGCAGCCCGGTCGCCGCGCTGCAGCTGCGCAAACGCAACGGCAGCCGGGCCGGTGCCCTGCTGCAGCTGTCGCAGCAGCACATCCCGCTCGTCGGCGTGGTGGCCGTGTCGCTGTCCGCCCTTCAGCAGCGCGACGAAGCGGCGTGGCAGCTGCAGCGTCGTCCACGTCGCCGCCACCGCGCCACCGCCGCCGTCGTCGTCGTCGTCGTCCTGCAGAGCCTGCCACACGGCAGCCTCGTCGTCGCGCTGTCGTCGCGCATCGCCGCTACCGCACTCACCGTCGTCAACGTCGCCGTCTATGCCGTGCAACGCCACCTCGTCGTGCACAATGTCACGCTTGCCGCTCCTGTTGCTCCTTCGCGTGCTCTTGTTCTCGTCGTCGTCATCATCGTCGTCGTCGCCGTCGACAACGACGTCGCCAGCTGCGTCAGCGTGCAGAAGCGCGCAGCCGACGAGGCAGAGCGAGAAGGTGAGTGCGGTGCCAAGATGCGCCACCCACACAGTGGCCTCGTCCTTGTTGTGCCAAGTGTGCATTGCGCTGCTGCTGCTGCTCTTCTTGTTGTTGTTGCTGACGTCGTCGTCACCCGTCACGGCGGCGGCCTCTGTGGCTGCGCCCGCACGCCGCACACTGTGTGTGCCCAGGACCGCCGTGAGCGTCGTGAGCGCCTCGCGACACTGCTGCAGCAGTCGCGTGCAGCTCGCTAGCACACGTGGTGGCAGCAGCGGCAGTGACGCCGTCAACGATGGCAACACCGCACCGACGGGACTGGCACGCAGACAGTGCAGCACAAAGTGACGGTCACGCTGCTCGACCATCTGCTGTTGCTGTTGCTGCATCGGTGTCGTGTCCTTGCCAATGCCTCGTGTGCGCGCCAGCTGTCGTAGCGTCTGCGCCGTCGCGTCAATGGCACGTGTGCACGCACGCAACACCGCCTTGCAATAGTCGAGCACGAGCAGCACATGCGCACCGTCGTCGTCGTTTGTAGCAGCAACAACAGCAGCATTCGCGTCACTGTCGAGTGCGCCACGGCGGTGCCTGTTGCCGTCATCGTCGACGACGACAAACGTCGACGACGACCACTGCCACTGCGTCTGCGCGCGTTGCAGCGGCAGAGACGCACGGGCGCCGCGCACGCCGTCGTCGTCGTCTTCGTCATTCGTGTTGCGGTGTGCGTGCTGTGCGGTGACAATGGCACGCGCCAGCATCATCTCCTGCAGCACTTCGAGCGCGTGGCACACGTGCTGCAGTCGCGCACTCGCTACGTGTCCTTGTGCTGCTGCTGCTGCTGCCGTTGTTGGCGGTGTGCGACTGCGCTTGTTGCTGCTGCCACGCTCGCGTGTGGACGGCTGCTGTTGCTGCTGTTGTTGTTGCGTAGTGAGGGCAAAGCAGCCCTGCAGCTGATGCGCCGCCTCGTCGAGCAACGCCGTGTACAGCATCGTCGCGTGTGCACATCGCTGCCGCGGTGTGCGTCGTCGCCGCCGCCGCCGACCGCCGCGGCGTGCCGGCTGCAGCACATCGTTGCATGCCTGCAGCGTGCTATACTCATCGAGCAGGCACGCAAACAGCTGCTCCTCGGCACCGTCACGCGGGCGAGCAGCACACGCGCGCAGCAGTCTGACGCGGTCGCGCTCACGCAACATGACCACGCAGCACAAACGCAGCAGACCCGTGTCGCGTGCGTATGGTGACAAGGCGAGCGACAACAGTGCATTGTGTGACACGTCATGCAAGAGCTGCAGCACGGCAGCCGGCAGCGTGTGCACTCGCTGCGCGACGGCCGTGTCGTTCTTGTCAGGCAACACGCCCACTGCGGCCGTCGTGCGCGCGTCGTCGTCGTTGACTGCGTCGCGTGTGCGCGTCGACGTCGTTGCCGTCGCCAGGGCTGCTGGCAAGGTTGTGGTGGCCGTGTGTGGCACAGACACGTCGTCGTGCTGCCACGACAGGCCTGCCGCGTAGCGAGTGTACAAGTTAACGTGCAGCAGCACACACACACTGCGCACGAGCACCTCATCGACATTGCCAGCACCGCCACCGCGATCAGCACGTGTGTTGCTACTGCTCTTGTGCTGCTGCTGTTGCTGTTGCTGTTGTTGTTGTGGCGACTGCGGATGCTGTGGCATCATGGCGGCGTGTGCGAGTTGCAGCAGCAGCGACGGCAGCTGCGGCGTCGCCTCGACGACGCGCGCGGGGGCGTGTGCAACGGCCAGCGACAGGTCCGCCATGTACGCCTCCGCGCGCAGCAGACGTTGTGCAAAGGCGGCAAGATGCACAAGCGCTGCACGGCCGCGTGCGTACACGCTCGCGTGCACCAGCGCACCCTGTCCGCGCGGCAGCGCCGCCGCCTTCGTCGCCGCACCTGCTGCTGCCGCTGTTGATGTTGTTGTTGGCAGTGGCGTTGCCGTCGTGGTTGCGTAGACGTCCCACAGCGTCAGCCTGCCAGCGTGCTCGCGTGATGTTGACCAGCACAGCAGTCGCTCATCGTCATCGCTGTTGTTGTTGTCGCCGCTGCTGCTGCTGCTTTGCTGCTGTTGCTGCGCTGCAACACCAGCGAGGCGCCACGTTTGCGGCACATCAATGTGCAGTTGCGACACCAACACGCGCCGTGTGCGCGCGTACACGTACAACGCCACCGCCGCCGACTTACACGTCGTGCCGACGACGAGGTGGCGCGACGTCAGCGCCGCGTACACGTCGTTGCCGCCGTCGCTGTCGAGCAGCGTCAGCGGCATCACGTCAGCACGCAGTCGTGGCATCGCGCACGCAATCGACGCCGACGACAATGCTGTCGCTGTTGCCGTCGTCACGACGACGGGCATGTGTGGCACAGCGCACCAGCGAGGTGCATTAGCGTGCGTCAACACGCCGTGTTCCTTGTTGCATCGACACGCAACAAAAGCGGAGGCAGCACTTGAGCACTGCTGCTGCTGCTTCTGTTGTTGCATATTTTCGTTATTGTCATCCTTGTCGTTTGTGTTGTTGTTGTATGCGCCGCATGCGCAGGCAATGTCGTGCACAACCTCGCCGTAGCCCTCGCTGAGCGGCATGTACGCGCACAGCCCCGCCTCATCGCCGCGCAGGGGTCGGTGTGCGTCGCGCAGCAGCTCACTTGCCGTGCGCGTGCGCTGCCACACGCGCACTTCCGCGACGCAGCCGACAAACCCACGGCCAAGCACACACGCCGCGTCGGCAATGGCCGCTGGCGCCACCGTCGCGCGTTGTCGCGCCGCGAGATGGCCGTCCAGGTACAGCTCCCACGTTGCACCGGTAAAATTGAGTGCGACGTGCCACCACCGCCCACTCGCAGTAATTTTGGTCGAGCTTGTCGTTGCACCTACTGCTGCTGCTGCTGACGCTGCCGTCGTCATCGCTGCTGTTGCGGTGGCCATGCTCAGCTTGCCTGCTGCCGTGTAGCTGACGCACGAGAAGCCGAGCTGAGGTGTGCGTGCGCCGCCGCGCCACAGCACGCCGTCGTGGCCGACGCCCACCTCGAGCACCACCTCGTCGATGGCCTTGTCGCCTAGCGAGAGGACGCGACGCACGTCGCCGACGCCGCGCGGGCAGACCCACGCCTCGAGGCAAAACGTGTGGTACTGCGCCTTCAGTGTCACGCGGCCGACGGCGAGGTGCGAAGTGGCGACGAAGAAGAGCGCGCGTGGCGGCGTCGTCGTCGTCGTCGCCGCTCTTGTGCCGTCGCCCTTGTTGCCGTCACCGACGTCCGCGGCGACGGCGCCGTCGACATTGCGCAGCAGCACGTCCGCGTGTGTGACGCGCAGCGTGTACACCTCGTTATCGTCGTCGTCCTTGTGCTCGCTGCCTTGTCTGCTACACCGCCTATACACATCGTCGAGCGAGGCAAAAATGGCGTAGCAGCGACACCGCGCAGGCGTCGCGGCGGGACAGCACAGCACACACGCGAGCGTGCCCTTGTCATCGTCGTCGTTGCGACGGTGCAGTGCAAAGCGGTACGTCGCGCGCACTGGCACGCCCGGCAGCGCCGATGCGTCAACGCGTATGCGCGCGCGCGCCGCGTCGTGTTGCTCGTCGTCGAGCGCCAAGCTCGCCGCGCCACCGTCAAGGCGCAGCACACGCTCGCGCAGCACAAATGTGTCGCGCCCGTGCCGCGTTGCCGTCGGTGCGGCCGGCGCAATCGTCGTCACGTGCGCGCGACGCGTGTGTGCGTCGAGGCGGCATGACAGCACGACGCAGCCGCGCGTGCACCACGACGCCGTGGCCGACGTGACGGCGCGCAGGCGTGTGCCCATGATGCCAAGCGTCTCGTACAGCACCGCCGCGCTCGAGTCGCACGCGACGAGCATGCGCGCACTTCCTGTCGTCGCCTCGTTGTCGCCGGTGCCCATGCTTCGCTCGTGTCGCAACCCATCTCGCGGCATCGCCGTCGTCGTTGCGGTGACAGGCACGCAGCTGACGCACGTCGCGCGCTCGAGTGCGGGCGGTGTGCAGGTGCGTGTCAGGTAGTCGTCGATGCGCGCGCGCCGCACATCGTACACCGCCGCCGCCGACGCACTATTTTCCGCCAACGACAGCAGCGCCGCGGCGCCGTTGCCGACGAGTGCGTCGCGTGCGTGTGGCAGCAGCATGCACTGCACCATTGCCGTCACGCTACCGCTGCGCAGCGCAAGGGCCCACTTGGCGGCCAGCAGGCGGCTGCGTCGCTGCACGCCGGCGTCGTCGTCGACGGCGCAGCGCGCCTCGTTGACGTGCTCGCGCAGCGCACGCAGCAAGTGCGTCGCCATGGCCGCGCTGCAGTCACCGCGCTCCAGCACGCGTTGCACGCTGTCGAGCAACGCGTCAACCATCGCGCCGTACCCACGCGCCGCATCGCCCTCGTGCGGCGACGCGAGCGCGCAGACGAGCATTGGCAGCAGTGACGCCGTCACGCCACCACCGCCGTCGTCGTCGTCATGTTGCGCGACGGCGACAAAGGCGTCGAGTGCGTCGCGCGTGCGTGCGCGCAGGTGCGTCGCCGCCGCGAGCGCGCGTTGCAGTCGACGTGCTTGCGCCGCAAAGGCGCGCTCGACACTGCTGCGGCGCGCACGCAGCGAGGCGTGCAAGTAGGCCGCGTACTGCGCCGCGTGTTGCGACGCCGCACCCGCCAGCGACACACGCGTCTCGTCGTCGATGGCAGCGCTGCTGTGCGCGAGCGCAAAGGCAAAGGCACGCTGCCGCAGCGCTGCCGTCGCATTGTTGTTTGTTGTCGTCGTGCCGACTGCACTAGCGACAATACTGTTGTCATCTTCATCGCCGTCGTTGTCGCCGCCGTCGAGCACGTCGGCGACGCGCGGCAGTCCCCACTCGTCCCACGCACGTTGCATCGCTATGTGTGCGCAAAATATAAAATACACAATCACAAGAAAAAAAAATGAGAAAGCAACACACAATATTATTTTTGCGTGCCCCCACACAAGATGCACAGCTCGGCGCACGTCACAGTGCGTGCATCGTCACGACGGCGACGCTAGCAGCAGGCGACGGTAGAGTGTGCGGACGCGGCGCGTGCTCGCGGCGAGGGCGTCGGCGACGTCGCTCGACGGCGACAGCGACAGCAGTGTCGCGGCGGCTAGGACGAGTGCCGTGGCGGCGCTCGCTGGGTACACGCACGCGTCGCAGCGGTACACATGCTCGCTCAGTGCCAGGGCGACGCGCAGGACGTCCTCGCGGTGCGCCGTCAAGGCCGCCGCGCGTGTGCTCAGCGTACGCACAGCGACGCGCAGGCACGCCTCGACGAGCAGCACTTTGCAGCGCACCGTCTGCAGCAGGCACAACTCCAGCGCGACGACGCGCGGCTCGCTAGCGCGCGTGATGTGCAGCGGCGCCGCCGCCAGTGCGCCGACGTGCTGCATGCGGTTGCGCTCCTTCATCGCGTACAGCAAGCACGCTGCCGCAACGACGCGCGCCGTGTCGCCGTCGCCGCCGTCGTGCATTGCGCCACTGCAGTACAGCAGGTGGCACAAGATGACCGCGTGTCGCGCGACTGTGCGCGGTGCCTGCACCTCGTACAGCAACATCCGCACCGCCGCGCCGTGCCACTCACTCGACGACTGCGTCGTCATCGCTACTAGCACACACAAAAAGCACAACAACAAGCACACATGCGATGCTGCGTGCGCGCGCAAGTGCATACAAATGCAGAAGCACACACCGTAGACGTCTGCGTACGTACACCGTCACACACCACGCTGCGCTCCTCGTTTTCTTCGCCCTAGCGCCACTTGTGCTACGCGCGCACGCGCTACTTGTCGTCGCCGGCGAGGTCGGTCATCGTGTCCGACACGGCGATGCCCTGCAGCATGCGCACCGCAAAGCCGAGGACGAAGAGCAGGACGACGCCGAGCAGCAGCCCCGTCGCCGTCGACTCGGACAGCGCGATCGTCGTCGTCGCGTTGTTGCTGTTGTTGCGCGTGTGTCCACCCGCCGCAGAGGCTGTCGCTGCCGTTGCTGCGAGTGCGGCGACGGCGGCGATGGCGCACGCACGCGTCATGTGCATGTGTTTGTGTGTTTTGTCGTTTAGGCTAGCTACGCAGACTTGGCAAGTCAAGGGACGGCAGGTGCAAGCAAGTGTTTTAGCAAACACATACTGCATCGTGTCATGTTTAGCATACAAGTGTGCATGCAGTTGTTATGCGTCGTCAGCCTCCGGGGCGCGTACGTGACGCAGGTACCACGCCGAGTAGGCGGTGCGCTCCGACTCGGGGATGGACATGTAGCTCTGGTACTCGTCGGTGCGACGACGCAGGTTGAGCAGGGCGCGCAGCGAGGCCTCCTCGTTGCCGGCGTCTGTCAGCGCCGCCGTAGCCATGGTGCGCGCCGTGTCGCCGCTGCCGAGGTACTCGCCGTCGAGCAAGGGCGTGTCAGCCGCCGCAATGTGCCGCAGCGTGTCACCAATGTGCTCGCTCTGCGTGAGCTCGTCGAGCATGTCGTCAATCTGCTGCAGTGTCGCGTCCACGTCACCGCCTCCGTCGGCGCCACTACCGTCGTCCTCTGTTGCTCCGGCGGCGGCGGCAAAGAGGCCGGTGGCCTCGCGGGCGCTCTGCGCGATGGCGGCGCGGTTCGCAAGCGACTTGCGCCGCACCGCGTCGTGTATCGGCACACGTCGCTGCACACTGCCAAGGTACGTCAGCGCCAGCTGTCGCTTCTCGCTCAGCTCGCGCGCCTTCCAGGCGTACTCGCTCGCTGCCGCGTCATTGCCGCTACCCCACGACGCGTCGCCAACACGGCGCACCGCAGCCATGACAACGCACGCGCACACACGACGACGTTGTCGCATTGTCTACGCATTCAGCAAGAGGACACACACATAAGCAAAGACGCATGGCAAAGTATGAGCAACATACATACAACTACAGTCGCACACACAAGGTGCAAAAAAAGTGTTTTACCTCGTGTCGAGGCCCAAAAGTTGCGAAGGTGGCGCGGCGTCGCGAAGGACGCACACGCGCAGTTTGCACACAGTGTTGCGTGTGCGCGCGCTGCGCCGCTTAGTAAAAGTCGAAGCGGCGATGCGCATTAAAAACGCTGCGCAACGCACATGCACGCGATGCGTGAAGCTTGCATGCTAACAATACATTTCTGACAACACTACGACAAACACAGCACAACAACGGATTCATAGCTCAGTGGTAGAGCATTCGGCTGCAGTCCGAATGGTCCCCGGTTCAAACCCGGGTGGGTCCTCACCTTTTTGGTTACGCACACAACAAAGCGCAACTCAGCGCGAAAAGGGTCGTTACGGGAATTGAACCCGTGACCTCCTGTACCCAAAACAGGAATCATACCACTAGACCAAACGACCGCTGCAAAAGGTAGTGCTGCATTTGTTACCTCACGTATTCTAAACGTAGTCCATCTGAACGCACCACGCAGCAGCACCGTAGCGCAGTGGAAGCGCGATGGGCTCATAACCCATAGGTCGTTGGATCGAAACCAACCGGTGCTAACCTTTTTGCACGGCGAGTGCGTGACGCTGTGCATGGTGTGCACGCAACGTCATGTCACACTGTATGGTGAGATGGTCGAGTGGTCTAAGACGTTGGATTAAGGTTCCAATCCTTTCGAGGGCGTGGGTTCAAACCCCACTCTCATCACATTTTTCGCTACGCGAAGAGTCGGTGGAAAGGAGAGTGCAACGTTGTTTGTTCGTGCATCGTCGTCGTTGCGTGCTGTGCGTGTGTGTGTTGTGCTTACTTTACAAGATTTCGTCCTCGTCGGTGCTGTCGTCGTCGTCGTCGCCGTCTGTGCGTGCGCGCTGCAGACGTGACTGACGCGCGGCGTGCTGCCGTTGCTGCTGCCGCGCCGCGTCACGTGCGTGCGCGCGTGCGCGGACGTCGCGCGCCGTCGCCGCAACGCGCTTGACCGACTGAGTTGTGTTGGTCGTCGTCGCTGTGGCGGCTGCGCGCTGTCGCTGCAAACGGCGTGGCAGCATGTGCGCCGCAGCCGCGCTGACGGCCGACACGGGCGACAAGCGCTGCAGCAGCTCGAGCAACGCCGCGACGCGCGCCACCTCGTCCTTGTCGCGCGCTTGTTGTTGTCGACAGCCGCGTGATGCCGCCGCCGCAGCAACACCATCGCGCGTCAGTGTGACGGTGGTGCGCGGCAAGTCGCTCTTCAGCAGCGTCGCCGCGCCGCCATCCCAGCGGCGCGTCAGCGCGTGCACGTCATCATCGCTCGCCAGCCGAGGCACCTGCAAGCCGCGCGTCGAGTACAGCGCGTCCTCGTCAGCCTGCCGCAGCGCCTGCAGTTGTCGCAGGCGACCGTGCGGCGCGTTGCGGCCGAGTGCGCGCAGCGCCTCCAGCTCGCCATCGTGCCGCGCCACATACGCGCGCGCCAGCAGCCGCGTCAGCAACGGCGACGGCCGCAGCACCGCGTCGCTGCTCGTGTTTGCGTCGCCGCCGCCGAACAAGGCCAAGCACTGCTCGCGAAACCACAAGAAGCGCAGGTGCAGCGCGTCACCGCGTGCGCGCAGGCGCTGCTTCTGCGCCGCCAGCCGCTCCGCACGCTTGCCGCGGCGCTGCAGCTGTCGCATGCGCCGGTCGCGCGGGTGCGTCAAGGACGCCGCCGCCGCCGTCGTTGTCTTGCCTGCCATGTATATATATATATACAGTCTTGCCTCCATGTGTGTGTGTCGGCGCGGGTGTTGCATTGTGCATGTGCGACAAAAGCGCAAGGCGAAAGACATAACACTACACAAACACACATTCGCACACACACACACACACACACACGCTACTATGTACGCATACATAAACTTGTGCATCTACGCTTTGCTTACGCTTGCTTGTATGCACCCCACTTTACTTATGCATCGATGCACATGTGTACACACGTGCATCGTTTTATGTCCTTTGCACACACACACACACACACACACACGTGCACGTGTGCACTAGTACTTTTCGAACGTGAGTGTGGCGTCGTCGCACGCGTCCTTGCAGGCGGTGCAGATGGCGCCCGTGTCGTCGTGCCACCACGTCGGCCGCGCCGTGCCGCAGCGCTCGCACGGCTCAAAGGCCTCCGTCTTGGGCGCCCGCTGCAGCCGCGGCTCCACCTTCTCGCTGTACATGCGCGAGCGAATGACGTCAAGGGCGTCGCCCTCGTCACCAAGGTCCACCGCGGCGACCCGGTCGAGGATGGCGTGGATGTCGTGCTGGTCGGCGACACGCGCGTCGAGCCGCATAATGTCGTACACCGTCGACGCGTCTTGCGCGCTCGACACGGCGAGCAAGTCGCTGCGGAAGTGCTCGGCAACGGCGATGCAGAAGCGCGTCAGGTAACGCATGCCGTCTTGCATAAACGCGTCGAGAAAGTCAAAGAGCTCGCGGAAGCGCAGGACGTGCACGCACAGGCCCGTCAGTATCTTCTGCAAGTACGTGTCCGGCCACAGCCGCAGCGACTGCAGGTGCGCCGCCACATCAGGGACGCGCTTCTCGAGAAAGTACTCGACCACCCACGCACTCGTCGCAAAGCCGACCGCCTCGGCGGCCCAGTGGCCCTTGATGTACTCGGTCGCGACAAACCGCAGCACCGCCGCCGTCTCCTCCTCGCTCAGCGCGAGCATGCACAGCGCCGCGAGGTAGCTCATCGCCTGGCCATAGGCGCCAAACTCGTGGTACATCGCGTGCAGCAGGGCGACGAGCTTGGCGCGGTGCGGCGGGGCGAAGAAGGTGCGCTCGGCGTCCTTGATGATCACACGCACCACGTCCTCGTCCTCGTCGTCGATCGCCACGTAGCGCACCGGGCCCTTGTAGAAGCTCGCCCGCGCGACCCACCGCAGCAGCCGCGGCCGCAGCGTGTCCTTGTGGGCGGCGAGGAAGCCATAGTCGAGGTTGAGCAGCGGCGCCCGCGCGACGACCTCGTCTTGCCAAAACGTCGGCATGTCAAAGTATGGCCCGGTGAAGTGCGTTGCCTTGCAGTAGCGCGGTGGTGGCGGCGTCGTCGTCGCGTGCGCGGCCGCGTCGTGGTGCCGCGTCGTCGCGGACGACGACGACGACGGTGGCGCTGCTGCTGTTGCTGTAGTTGTTGCTGGTGACGCCTTGCTCGTCGCTGTTGTGGTGGCAAGAGCGGCACCGAAGCCAAACGTCACGGCTGGCGTCAACGTCGTCGTCGTTGTTGCTGTTGTTGCTGCAGCGGCTGCGCTGCCACTGCTCATCGGCTGCGTGCCAAAGCCAAAAACAGACGCCATCGATGGCTTGCCATCGCTCTTGTTGTTGTTGTTGTTGTTGTTGTTGTTGTTGTTGTTGTTGTTGTTGTTCGTCGACGTTGTTGCTGTGGTCGTCGTCGTGACGGCTGGGCCAAAGGAGAAGACGGACGCAAACGGACTAGCGGCTGTTGTCTTGTTCGCTGTCGATGATGCTGCTGCTGTCGTCGCTGACGGCTGCAATGTCGCGCCGCCGCCGCCGTCGGCCGGGCGTGGCAGTATGTACTCGAACGCCTTTGACCACACCTCATGTGCCTTGGCCGCCTTGTCCGTCGCCACCGCCGCCGTAATGGCAGCGCCGCTGCTGCTGCTGCTGCTGCTGCTTGCGTCTGCCTTGTCGTCCTTCTTTTTGCTGCTGCCGTCGTCACCGCGGCCGGCGTTGTGTGTGGCGGCGTCCTCGTCGGCCAGCGCCCGCCACGCGGCCTCGTCGGACAGCGCCCGCGCCGCCTTCAGTGCACGCGCGCGGGCGTAGTAGCCGCGCAGGACGTCGTTGATCGCCGCCGCGTGCGCGCGTGACGCGGCACGGCCGTCGACAAAGTCGTCATCGCGCAGCCGCGCGTACGACTGCGCAAACGACGCCAACGCCGCCGCATAGCTGCCACCAGCAGCCGCAAAGCACGCCTCACTCGCCGCACGCGTCAGCCCCGTCACGCGCGACAGGTCGTCGACCGTCTTGCCCTCGGCGAGCATGTCGACACAGCGTCGTCTTGTACACACACACACACACACACACACACAAACACAAACACAAACAAACACAAACAGACACAGAGAACGAGGAAGATGACCTGAGCGCCAACTCGTCACGGACACAAACACACACCTGCACGCGTCTATGCGGCTCGTGTGCACATGGCAAGTAGACAAGCAACAATGCACACATACAGGCACACGCGCACACACATACACACAGGCACACAAAAGCAACATGTATACTTGTGCGTGTCACGCGTGACAACGGCATGACTACATACATCGTGGTGCACCACACTCTCCTCGTCTACATCGCACATGCACACACACACAAACACACACACGCGTACGTGCGCTCGCTAGAGCATGATGAGGCGACGCAGCTCGCTCAGTGGCAGCCGTCGCGCCTGCCAGTGCGTCACCCCCTCCGTGTAGTAAAACTTACGCACCAGCGCCTGCAACTCGTCGTCGCGCAGCGCCACACCGACGCGCTGCGTCACGCACGTGCACAAGTCGTCGACGCCAATGTTGCCATCGTACGTGTCCGCCGCCGTCGCGCGCAGCGACTGCAGCAGCAGCGTGCGACGCGCCTCGCTGCGCAGCAGCAGTGTGCGCAGTGCCGCCTCGGCGGCGGCGGCGTCGGCGGTGCCTTGGTCCTGCGCCTCGGCAGTGCGTATGACACCGCGCGGCACCACACCTCGCGTAGCCGCAGCGCCACCGTCAGCACTGCCGTGTGCTGTCGTGACAATGGCGGCTGCTGTTGTTCTCGTCCGTGACAGCATCGCCGCCGTCGCGTCGGCGCGCGCGCAGCGCTGCGGCACCTGCGACGCAAACGGCTCGCCCATGAGGTGCTCCGTAAACGCGTCGAGTGGGACATACATGGCGCCGTCACCGTCATCATCGTCGTTTTCGTCGTCATTGTCTTGTCGAGCAGCGTGGCTATGGCTGCTGCTGCCGCCCTTGTCGCTCGCGTCGTCACCGTCAGCCTTGGTGGCGCGGCGCGCGGGGCGGCAGTGCGGCGGCCACGCGACGCCAATGCGCTGCATGACACGCCCGAGCACCTCGTCGGTGACCGTCGCGCGGTCGTTGGTGGCCATCAGCAGCGTACGCACGTCACGGCAGGACAAGCCCACGGCGACAACGTCGCCGTCGCGGGCGAGGCGCAGTGTCGCAAAGGCGCGAAACGCCTCCGTGGCGTGCTCGAAGCGACGCCGCAGTACATCGCGGGCGCGCGCGAGCAACGTCGTGGCGCGCGCATCGTCGTCGCTCACCGCCTCGGGCACCCCCATCGCACGACACGTGCGCGTGTGCGCGTCGGCGTCGCAGAGGACATAGGTGACGCCGTCCAGCGTGAGGCGCGCCCCGGGAACGAGCAGCGCGACAACTGCGCACTCCCCGCCGCCACTCGCCGCCTTCTGCGTCGCCTCGTCGCCGTCGTTGTTGTTATCGCCGTGTGCAGTGTTGCCTACCGCAGTCGTCTGCGTGAGCGGTGGTGCAATGGCGCGGGCGTGCAGGGTGCGACGCGCACACACCACACCGCCCGCGCAGGCCACACCACCGCCCTTTGCCTGCGGCACCTCGTGCAGCGACGCGGTGGCGTCACCGACATAGTAGCAGAGCACAAACAGCCGGTCAGCGTCACCGCAGCGTGGCTGCGCCAGACGTGCGCGGAAGCGAAACACCTCATCTGCGTACTGCTGCTGTTGCTGTGTTGTCATTGTCGTCTTTACGTCTGCTGCCGCGTCGTGTCGCGCTTGCCTCGCCGCCCTGCCGTGTCTGCCGCTGCCGCCGTCTGCGTCACCCGCCGGCAGCGGACACGGCAGGGCGTTTGCGGGCAGACGACGGCGCTGCAGCTGTGCGCGCGTGTAGTCGTCGCAGTCGTACAAGAAAAAGGTGCGGCCGTAGAGGGTGACGTCGGCGCCAACAAAGAGGTCATCGCGCGTGACGTACACCGGCGTCACACCACGCGGTGGGCGCAGTGTCTCCAGCTGCGGCTGTGCTGCTGCTGCCGCCGCACCGTCGCCACCCGTCAACGTCGAGGATGCGGCGGGGGTGCGTGGCACTCTGCCACGACGCAGAAACATCGCATGTCGGTCATAGCCATCGTGTGTGGCGTCGTCAAACAACACCGATATCGTGTCATCGGCGACGTGGTAGCAAACACGAAAGCGACGGCGACGCCACGTCGCGTAGAAGCGCAACACCTCGCCGTCGTGCGCGTAGAACGAGTGCGCCTTCATACGCTCCGCCGGCGTCAGCAAGCTCGAGTGGGTGCCCGCGCGGACTGCGGCTTGTGCCTCAACAACGCGCCGCATCACCGCGTGCTCCTCGTCGCGCGCGGCGTGTGTGCGCTGCGCCGCCGTCGCCGTCGCGGCGGCGGCAAAGGCGTCGCATGGGTACGGCAGCGGCTCGAGCGGCTGTGGCATGCCGAGGACGTCGTAGAAGGTGCGCGTCGCCGCATCACAATCGACGAGGGTGTACTGCACACCGCGACACGTCAGCGTGCCGCCCACGCAAAGCGTGTACACGTCAACGCCGTCCTCGGCGGCGGGCCGGTGGCGCGCCACCGTCACACCGCGCCGCAGCCCGCTGTTTGCCTCGGCCGGCGTCTCGGTGATGCTCAGCGTGCCATCGGCAAGGTGGTAGTGCAGCTTGACCTTGCGCACACGCCACTGCTCGACGGTGCTCTCGCACACCTGCTCGACGTGGTAGCCGAAGAAGCGCAGCACCTTGTCATCCAGTGTGCGCCATGTAGGGAAGTGCTGCAGCAGCACGTGCACCGGTATGCCACAGCCTTCCTCAGCAGCTGCAGTGGCCGTCGTGCCGCCGTGTGACGCCGCCGCCGCAGGCGCCGTGGCAGCATTGTCGCGCACGCTGCGCACGCCGCCCGCGAGCACGGTGCAGTACGACGCCCGCGCATGACTGCCACGCTCATGCAGCTCTGCAAAGTTGTACGTCGGCAGCCTTGGCAGTGCATCGTACACGGTGCGCTCGACATTGGCGCACCCACCCACCGGCGTCCTTGTCGTCATCTTGTCGTGGTCGCTGCGGCGCAATGGGCGACAATGATGGCAACTGCACTGTATGTACGTATGTATGGTATGCTTGTGTATGTACAACACGTCAAGCAGACAATACAATAGTACACACACGTAGACACACAGACGCGTGTATCTGCGTACAGGTGCGCATACGACGTTTGTGCGTACGCGACTGCTTACACGTGAAAGACACACACGCACTCACGCACACACACATACACATACATGCGTCTGTTATGCTCTTTACACTGCACACATGCACACGTATCTGTGTATATACACACATGTACATACACATACTACACATATGCTGCATGTATGCACTACACGAGCAAGACGGCATTGATGCAGCCGTCATTCTCGGGGTTGTTTGTCACCTGCGCATACTTGCCCCACGCAACCTTGCCCGACGGCGTCACGAGACCCAGCTCCGACACATTGACCTCGATCACGCTACCCTTCGTGATGACACCGAGGCCCGTGTACATCTTGCCCTGCGGGTTCTTCTTCACCGCGATGATGGGCAGGTAGAAGGTCGCCTTGAGCTCGGGGTGTGTGACGTGGGCCTTCTTGAAGCGCAGCGCCATCGGTCGTATGAAGCGCTCCATCTTGGGTGCCCGCCGCGTAAACGTCTCGCCGACAAACGTCACCTTATTGACCAGCCTCTTCCACGACTTCTTGCCACGCTTGCCGGACGTGACCGCCTTCAGCATCTCATCCTCCGCCACCGGCCGCACCTTCTCAATCGGCACCGCCCACTTGCCCGCCTTCTCCTTGCGCTTTTGCTTCAGCGAATTGGACAGCACCTTGGCCCGGTCCGCCTCGGCGCGGTCCATGAGAAACGACGGCAGGGCATTGTGGGGCCCCTCCTTGCCCTCACCACGCACCCGCCCCTTCGACGCCTTCTCCTCGTGCTCGCGTATCTTCTTGCGTATCTCGGCCTTCTCCGTGTAGCGCGCCCGCTGCGCCAGCTTCGCCTTGATGCCGCGGACGTGCTTCAGGTGGTGCGCCGTCGTGTGCGCCTTGCGCGCCTCGCGCTTGCGCGTGCGCTCGACGTGGTCGAGGCGGCGGCCGTAGCGCCGCTGCGCTTGCTCAATGTACTCATTCTGCGGCATGGCACGGCACAACGACAGCGACAGCAAAGTACAACAAGGACGACGACAACAACCTGCACCAATAACACTACCGACTACACCACCGTCACGATGACAGCAATGCACAAAGCGGCACATGTGCAGCACCCACACGCACACACACAGAGAGAGAGACGTGGTGCAGTTGCGTATACAGTGAACAATGCATAGCATACATAACACCGACGCAGACACAAAGAGCCCAAGGACGCCTATGACGTCATGGGAAAGAGCAGAGCGTCAAGGCACTGTGCGGCGGCTGCATCGAGCACGTGCTGTTCATGCTTCGACAGCTTGCCTGCGTGATATGACGGGTACGCCGCGCACGGCGGCGGCGTCGCACGCTGTCGCACCGTCGCCGTCGTGCGCGCCATCATCGCGCCGCTGCTGCTTTCCTTGTCCTCATCCTCGTCGACGTGTGCGGCGACACGCGTCCACGACGGCGACGTGGCGGCGCCATCAACTTTGCCACCGCTGCCACGACGCGAGACGCGGCTGCGCTTGATGATCTTCAGTCGCTGCTCGACGTGCGACAAGACGTCAGCGCTGCCGTTGTTGCTGCTGTTGCTGTTGCCGACGGTGCTGTGCAGCGACGCCGTGTCACTGCTCGCGCCAAACAGCGTCGAGCGCGGGCTGACAGCGGTGGTGTTGCTGCTGTGGCCGACGCTGCCGCCGTAGCCCAGCAGACTATTGGCGAGCGCGACAGCAGCGCCACCGCCACCGCCAGGTGCAGAGCTAGGTCGCTCGAAGCGGTGTCGCTGCGCATGGCTGCTAGCAACGGTTGTCATTGCAGCCGACGACGACGACGGCGTCGTCGTTGCTGCAGTGGTGCTTGTTGTCGTTGCGCTACCGCTGCTGCTGCTGCCGCCAAAGGGCGTCTGGCCAGTGTAGAAGAGCGTGCCATGCACGCCCGTCACACCGCTCGTGCGCTGCTGTGCCGCAGAGGCACCACCGCCACCGCCACCGCCACCACCGCTGCCGCGACGCGACGAGCGAAAGAACATGCTACACGTGCGCGCGCAACACAACAACGACACACAATATGCACATGCACAGAGACATACACACATACACATACAACGCATCATGTGCACATGCGTACACACAAAACACATACACACATATATGCACTGGTACACAACTTCTACAGACGAGGCATGGGTGTGTCATGTTACGTGTGTGTTTTGCTGTGCCATGTGTGTGTGTGTGTGTATGTGTGCTCACATGTGTCCTTCTATGTATGCGACAGACGTCGCCGTGTGTGTGTGTGTGTACGTGCACATACGCGCATGCAAACACACGCCGACGTCACGACGCGTGTCGCAGCCGCACGCCCGCAGCCGCATCGCGGTGCCCTTGTCCTGCTCTCGTCGTCGTTGGCAAAGTTGCGGCGGTGGTTGTGTTGTGCTCACCGTAGATGAGCTGCTGCGCGCTGCACTGCTCGTGGAACGTTTGTCGCGAGATGGGCCGGCTGAAGCGCTCCTCGCGACGCAGCACCGCCTCGAGCTGTGCGTCCTTGCCGCCCATCGGACGTGGCAGCGTGTGCGGCTGCGACTGCGCTTGTGCGTGTGTGCGCGTCACACCGCCATCAGCGACCACCTCACACGACTCGACTTCTGGCTCACCGATGTGCTGCGCCGATGACAACGACACTGCTGCTGCTGCTGCTTGCGCGCGTGCAATGCTGTGTGTGTGGCCGTTGTCGTCAGCGTCGTCGTCGTCGCCAACACTCGCATCTGCGACGAGCTTGTACACCGACTCGCCCGAGTAGGGTGCGGCGTCGTCGTCGTCGCCCTCGCTGCCCTCATCGTCTTGGTTGTGGTGGTCGTCGTCGCACGCGTACTGCTGCTGCTGCTGCTGCTGTACTCGCTGCTCCATTGCGTGCCAGCGCTGCAGCGGCTGCTCCTGCTGCCACTGTGTCGCGTTCGTCGTCTGCTCGACACCTTGTGCCTGCGCAACAGCAGCGGCATAGCGGCGCTGCTGCTGCTCCTTGGCAATGTCACTGAACAGTCTGCCAGCAGGACACGCCGTGACAAAAGTTGGCCGCGGCGTCACATCCGCTGTTGCTGTCGCCGTCGTCGTCGATGCCGTCCTGCCGTTGCTGCGCCACGACACGCGCGAGCTCACTGGCCGCAACGACGACGATGACGAGACAGGCCGCGATGACGCAGACAGCGACGTTGGCTGCTGCTGCTGTTGCTGCCACAGCATCATCTGCTCCGCGTGTGCGCCGTCGCAGGCCTCGCGCACCGCGACAGGCCAGCGTCGCGCGTCTAGCGCGTACATGTCACGCAACAGCTCCGCGTCCGGTGTCAGCATCACCTTCTCACGCTTCATCACCAGCGTTGCGATGCCTGGCAGGGCGAGTGCGAAGACGCGGCCGCGGTAGAGGCCCTCGCCAACGTACAAGACAAACTCACGCAGCGCCGCCTGTGCCGTGTGCGCCGGCACACCACACAGCTCAACCACCTCGGCCGTGTGTATAGCGCGACACGTCGTCGCCGCCGCGGCCGCGCTGCCGTGTGCGTGATGACAGTATTGTGGCTCGAGGGGCACCTTACTCGTGTCGACGCCGTAGCGCGTGGCGAAGTGGCGGCAGAGGCCAAAGCACAGCCGCCGTGTTGTGTAGCGTCGTCGATGCACGTCCACGTGCAGCAGCTGTGGCTCTGTCCAGAAGGAGCCAAAGTGTGGTATCTGCACGGCCGTCACCGCCTTCGCCGCCGCTGTTGCTGCTGCCGTACTGGCGGTGCTGCTGCTGCTGCTGGAGGGCTGCGTGTCGAGCAGCAGTCGACGTGCCAGGACGGCGTGTGTGACCCACACCTTCTCCAGCTCGCTGAGCAGAAACACATCACGGTTCGCCATATTCTGCCCACTCGCACACTCCACCATCGCCACACTCGTCGAGATGGCACCGCGTGTACTCAGCATTGCGTGTGTATGTGTGCGTACGTGTGCGTGTAGACTGTCTCGAGCAACGTGTACAACCTATGACGCGCAACGAGACAACAACGCATGCGCAACACACACACACACACACACACACACACACATACATACATCGTGCTCGTCTGCTCGTGTGTACATTGACATCACCATGGTGCCGTCAGGGTCGTGTCGTGTAGGTTGCGCGTGTGTGGCGCGTCGACGCAGTACATGTCGACATCGTCGTCATGGCGCGCGGGCGTCGCGCGGCGCGGCAACGCCGCCGCCTGCACTTGCGTACTGCTCGCGACCGACAGCAGCTGTCCCGCCATCTCGCACAGACCACACACCGTGCGCACATACGCGAGGGCGAGTGACGCGACTGTTTGCATGACGCCCGACGCGCGCAGCGTGTGCATGTGCTCGACGAGCAGGCGATCGACCACAGGCAAGTAGGCGTCCACCCACGCCGCGCAGTAGCGGTCGTACAGCGTCGTCGCCCCGCACAACGAGGGATGCGACAGGTACAGCGCAAAGACGATGCGCGCGAGCACGTACAGCCAGCGCACCGCAAAGAGCGAGGGCAGCGCGAGCAGTGCATCGGCGACTTCCATCAACCAGCCGAAGATGAGCGCCAGCACCGTGTTCGTCACCTGCGCCGCGTCCGGGTGCGGCTCGCGGCACAGCTGCGCGCCGTACAACACCGGCCGCACATACGTCAAGTAGCCCAGATACAGCTGCAGCGCATACGTGAGCATGACGTTGCCGCAATCGATGCACAACTTGCACGTCCTTTGCACTCTGTGTGTGTGTGTGACACGGCGCTAGCTTGCTGCAAGCAACTGCAGGTCATCACAGGCACACGTGCATTACATGCATGCACGCATGTATGCATACACACACAGAGACGATGCATGTGCACATACGATGGACAAGGAGTACTTGCTACACGCATACGCACACACAGACACACATACATACCGCACATACCTTTGCACTTGGACACACACACACATGTATCATTGCTGTTACCTTGTCGTGACACACACACACACACACATACATACACAGAGTGCACACGTCATGTTATCGTCACACATATACATACACACGCACATATAAATATATATATAGTTGTGCACACATACAGTACTGCCCGACAGACACGCTTACTGCGTCACGGCAAGTCGCTTGAGGTGGTCCATGAAGAGCTGCAGCGAGGCATCGTCCGTGTACACGAGCTCGCCCTCGCTTGTGCCATAGGCGCCGCCACCGCCGGTGCCGTCAAGCGGTGCATGCGGCGCACCTTGCGTGTACGAGCGGCTGGGATTGATGCGGTTGTACAATATGCGCGCGTCGGGGTCGTCTTGCGACACCTCAATGAGCCGCGGCACCGGAAAGCGGCTGCTGACAAGTGTCTGTGCATCGGCCATAGGCACCGCAAGAAAGTCACGCAAGTACGCATAGTCGTCCTGCTCCGCATACCCGGCCCGCTTCCACGCCGCAATGACGCTGCCATAGTGCACGAGCACCTCGAAGAAGGTGTCGAGGAGCAGCACATTGTCGGGCTGTATGGCGGCGCTGTCGAGCGCGACCGGCTGCGGCGCCGCGTCGAGGCGATAGCTGTACAGCGTCGGCTGTATTTGTACAATGCTGTCCGTCACGTTCGACTTCAGCAGCTGCAGCCGTATAATCGCGCTCTCGTCGGGGCTCGAGTTGAACACCTGCAAGTAGCCAGAGCGGCGTAGGTGGTAGATGAACGCCGGCAGCAGCACAAAGGTCGGTGGCAAACGCAGTGACGAGGGCACGTTTGCTGCATACTCGCCAAAGCGACTAATGAGGCGCACCAGTGTGCGGTCGAGCCACCGCAGCACGTCAAACAACGGCGTGCTGTCCGTCTTGTACACCGCCTGCCGCGCCAGCAGCACCGCCGCCGTCTCCTGGTCAAACGCCGCGACAAGCTCCTGCGTCGTCGGCGCGTCGCGCTGCACGTGCGCGAGCGTCGTGACGCGTGTGCGGCGCTCACGGCCGAGCTCGTAGCGCGTCACAATCTGCGTGTAGCGCAGCGTCTGCTGCGTCGGCGATGATGCGTATGCGCCACCGCGCGCACCGCCCGCGGCCGCAGCGGCAGCCGCTGCCGCCGCTGACACCGTGTCGTAGTAAATCGCAAACGTCGTCCTGCTGTCCAGCATGCACGTCGTCCACTCACACGTGCCCCCGATGCCAATCTCCGTGTCGGCGACCGACGGCGATGTCTTGCCCGTGCCCACGCACTGCCCAATCACACCCTGCACCTTCCACGTGGGCGACGTCATGACTTCAAAGGTCGCGTTGAGACCGAGCTGCAGGCCACCGCTACCACCGTCGTTGTTGTTGCCGCTGCCGCCGCCGCCACCACCATAGTTGTTGTCGTCGCCATGCACAGAAGCGCGGCGAGCAAAGAGGTGATCGAGCGACAGGCGAAACGGCTGCTGTAGCCACGACTCGGCGTTCAGCACGACCCCACCACTGGCCTGTATGCACAGCTTCATCTCGGCAATGCCAAGCTGGTCGAGAGAGGCGGTGAAGCAGCAGAGGGCGTGGCCGTGGCTGACGATGCGCTTCATCAGGCTGTCGTAAAAGTCACACGCCGCGGGCCAGTGTGCCGCCGCCGTGGTGCCGTCGCGAATGTCTGCGTGGCCGCGTATGAAGTGCTCGCGATCGGTGTCGACGACCATGCCAGGGCCAGTGGTGCAGACGCCCGAGAGGAAGGCCAGCATGCACGAGCCCGTGTTCGGCGCCGCCAGCTGCAGCAAACTCGCCGCCGCGGCGAGTGCGGCGCCGGTGCAACGCAGCGGTCGGTGACCTTTGGCCACGGGCCACAAGTCCTCCGTCAGGCGATCGACAAGGCCACGCACCGTCGCCGCACACGTCTGCAGCGGCGCCACGTAGCGCGACACGCCATCGAGCATCATCGCCTGCAGCGTCGCCGGCTGCACGTCTTGCGTGCCGCGCAAGACAAGTGCGCGCGGCATGACGCCGTCGACGCTGCTGCCGTCGTTGCTGTACACCACCACCTCGTGCAGCTGCACCGTCGCACCAAACGTAATCACGCACACCGCCGCATCGTCCGGCAGCTTGTCGAGCGTCAGCGCCACAAACTCCTTCAGGCCCGTCAACTCCTCGAGTGTGTCAATGCACGTGTCAATGACAAGTGCAAACGTTGTCGTTGACAACACCGCCCCGCTGGCCGGCAGGCGCGCGGCGGCTGCTGCTGCTGCTGCTCCTGGCGCCACATACTCCACCGTCTCATTGCCTGGTAGCGCCTCGGTGAGGGTGTACTGCTGCGCCTGCTGCTGTAGCTGCTGCAACCGCTGCGCGTGCTCAAGGCCGAGAGCGTTGCTCGTGCGACACAACACACACACCCACACACGCGCCCGCACGTCGAGCTGCGCGTAGGGGTTGAGCACGCCGCCACACTTGCTGCACAGCACCGGTGCGTGGTACAGCACAGGACACGGCGCACCGAGCGGGGTGTACATGCAACCCAGTGGCACAATCATGCGCGCGGCGTCGGCGCGACTGGCCGGGTAGAGCGCCCATGACCACCGCGCCATCGCCTCACCACAGCTGCCACCACCGCCGTCGTCATCGCCGTTGCTTGCGTCCGTCTGCTCGACAGTGCCCATCGCGGGTGCACTGTCGTGGCTGTTATACATTGCGGGCATGTTGGCTGTGGCCGCCGTCATCATCGTCGTTGCGGGCGCAGCGCCGCTGCCGCCGGTGTACATGTATGCGGCGCCTGCTTGCTGTGCATAGTACGCCTGCTGCTGTTGCTGCTGCTGCTGTTGCTGCTGCTGTTGCTCTTGTTGCTGGTACAACTCATGACTGTACATGGCGGTGTGGTTCGTCGTCGCCGGCGCGGCTGTCGCGTATGGTGCGCTCATGCCGCCATACTGCATGGGCTGCATCGTCAACGTTGCACTGGGCACAGAGGGCAAGAGACACAATACGTAGCACGTGCAAACAAACAACAAACAAAGTAGCATATACAAGCATACACACACACACACACACACACACACACGCATACATGCATATCATTTCTGCTTAGTGGCGCATACGTGCACCGAGGCACAGAGGGCCTAGTAAAACGATGCGAGCACGTCGTCGTCCTCGTCGTCGCCATCAGCGTCATTGTTGCTCTTGTCGTCGGCGTGGCTGTCTACCGCGCTCGTCGCGTCGTCGTTGCGTGTGACAGTCGTCACGGCAACGTCGGCCTTGCGCTCGTGTGCACATCGCGCCTCGTCGCCATCGTCATCGCTGTCGCCTTCGTGCTTGACGTCTGCACTCTTGCTCTTGTTGCTGCCGCCGTCGTCGTTGTTGCCACCATGGACGCCTCCGAGCACACCACGCTCGACGGCAACCCACCGCGCCATCGCGGCAGCGTCGACCACCTGAGCAGCAGCAGCAGTACCGCTACGACTATCATTCGCGTCGTGTGCACTTTCGCAGAGTGCCGCGACGTCGTCGAGTGCGCGCAGCGCCATCGCACGCGCCGCCGCGGCAACGTCGTCGCCCGCGTCCAGTTCGCGCTTCAGCGCTCGCGCACGCTGCCAGCGCTCCTTGCAAGCCGAGTAGCGCGTCATGGCAGCCGTCAGCTGCTGTAGCGCGCCTGTCAGTGTCTGCGACGCGTTGCTGCCATCGTCGTCGTTGTCATTGTCGTTGTTGCTGCTGTGCGAGTCTGGACGGTGGCGGCGACGGTGCGGTGTGGCAAGCTGCTGCTGCGCGTCACACAGTCGTCGCAGCTCGTCCAGCCACGCGGATGGGAACAGGCCGAGCAACGCCCACCAGCGCAGCACCTTGTCGCACGCACGCAGAAACTGCGCATGGGTGACGGCAAACGACGACGCGCCGGCGTCATTGCCGTGCGGCACCACAGTCGCCGTGGCCATGTTGTGGTCACCCGTGCCGTGTCCGCTGCGTGACAGCAATGTCACGAGTGCCGGTCGCACGCGTGCATTGACAGCGAGCAGCACGGCACGCCGCCCAGCGTCGCTGACGCCGCGTGACGCACAAGTCACGAGCAGCTCATGCACGACGTACACGAGTGCCGCGCGTGCCGCGTCGTCCGTGTCGCGCGCGAGCAGTCGCTCCGCCACACACCCGAGTACCACGTCCGCGGCGGTGGCGTGCAGTGCGCACCACGACGCGAGGGCGACAATCGAGCCCGTGTTGTCGCCCACCAGGTCAAGGCGACGACGAACACGATGCGCGTCAATCATCGCGTGCAAAGTTGTCAGTCTCTACTCTCACCGTCACACACATATACATACACATACATACACATACACACGTGCTTGCACAATGACAATGACAGTAAACAGAGGCAGCAAGAGCAAGAGGAGCGGCACAACGCATCGCAACAACAGCTTTGCGTTCACGCATACACACACACACAGTCACACACATAGTCACACGGCTTTGTTACGGTAAGGAGCGCTAATAGTCATTGATGGCGTAGCGCGCACGCGTCGTAAAGTGGCGACTATTCTCAGTCGAAAAGGCCCACCGCGGATCCTCCTTGCGCGCCCACGCAATAACGTACGCCATGGGCACACGCTGCGCAACGTCAAACTCCATGTCCGTGCGTCGCAGCCGCACTTCACCCATTTGTGTTGGCTGCCCGGCCGTGTGCAAGCCGATGTCGTTCGCTGACCGCAGCGACATGCGCATGTCAAGCATGACATTGCCCGTGGCGGGTGACTTTTGCAGCGTGTAGTAGCGAGCCGTGTGTGACTCGAGCACCAGCCACTCGTGCTTCTGACGCAGCCTGCGGGCGATGGGATTGCTCTTGCACACTGCATAAAACGAGTACACGTGACGTAGTTCGTCGTCGGCGTGCAGGACAACGTCACGGTGAATGACAACCTTGCCATGCCGCGCAACGCAGTCGCCTACAAAGTCGGCAACAAGGCCGACGCCGGCGGCAGCCGCGAGGACGGTGAAGTCGGTGGTCACCCAACACACGGGCGCCACCGCCAGCGCCGACGCAGCGCCGACGAGTGAGCCCGCCATCATGCACTGACCCATCGCGCTACACACACACACACACACATACACACACGTGTGTCGTGTACACAGCAAGGGCATACACATACACATACACAATCACTTATACACATATGTGTGTATGTGTTGTCATGCAACATCTATCGTGTACACACACACACACAGACACATAGAGACGTAGACAGGTAGCACTGCCATCATCACACACACAGTGACTGTGCCCGACTAGCGGCGTTGTACAGGTGCATGCGAGCCTTGGCCGCCATGGTGTACAGCGCCGACTTGTAGTCCTCCGCGACAAACTGACGTCTGTCCGTCAAGGGCAGTGACAGTGGCGTGCATCGCTCTAGCTCGCTCACGTCACGCTCTGACGCAAACGGTGCAAAGTAGCGGTGCTGGAGCGCCTGCCGCGCCGTCAGCCGCCGCGTCGGGTTGAACACGAGCAGGCGACGCACAAGGTCCACGGCGTCCACATCACAGCCGTCAAGGCGTGTGTCCAGCGGTTCGGCAGCGAGCTCGCTCGGCAGGGCGTCCATCAGCGCCCACACCTCCGACGCGCGCAGACTCTCCAAGTCATCCTTGCTCGGCTCGCCAATGGCAGCAATGATGAGTGAGAGCTGATGCACAGTTGACTTACCGGCAAACAGCGGTCGTGCGAGCAGCATCTCGGCAATGACGCAGCCGAGCGCCCACATGTCCATCGCGGTCGTATACACTGTCGACATGGCCAGGTTCTCAGGCGAGCGATACCACCGCGTCGCAATGTAGTCTGTCATGTTAGCAAACGGGTCGTCATCGGCGGCGCAGTCGCCGACGGTGCGCGCGAGGCCAAAGTCGCCAAGCTTGACCGAGCAATCACTGTACACAAATACATTCGACGGCTTAGGGTCGCGGTGCAACACGCCGCAAGCATGCAGCTGTGCCACCGTCAGCGTCAGCTGATAGGCAATATAGCGACGCTGCACGTCGACGAGCAGCTGCTTGCGCAACACCACCGTCAAGTCCGTCTCGGCAAGCTCGAAGACAAGGTACAAGTCCAGGTCATTGTCAGCGCAAATGACATTGAGCAGGCGTACAATGTGTGTATGCGCATGCAAACCGCGCAGCAACATAACTTCGCGGTAGGTGCGTTGCGCATCTTGCTTGTTGCCAAAGGCATCGAACACCTTCTTTAGAGCTACAGCAACACCCAGTTCCTTGTCGTACGCACACCACACGACGCCGTAGGCCCCACTGCCGACATGCCGCAAAATCTGATACCGCTGCTCTACATGCGGATCAAGAGACAACGACGCCATGAGCGTCACACTAATATAAACTGTATACACAAAGTAAACAAGGAAGGCAACACATGAAGCGACAAAGACAAGGCGCGAGCGACAACAACAATACAACAAGACACCAAACAAAAAAAAACGCACACATTAGTACAAACCGCACACAACGCAGCAACGGCAGCTGACCCATGACACTGTACAGCGATGCGCACAAGGTGCAAGTGTCATTTGCTGACACACGCACATTGCAGCACACACGTACTTTGCGTGTCAGCGTACACACATCGATGATTTGCATCAATGAAGGTAACAACGGTACAGCAACGCCAACATAGTTGCGTGCACACAGTATGTCGTCCAGTGACGAGCAAAAAGAACAAAAAATGTGCGACACAGCGTTCGCAAAACAGACATACAACTGCAGCATAACATCTTCATACACTCGGTGTCTGTACTAGTTTCTCGTCACTGCTTACTCACTGTGATGCTTGTGTTTTCTC
>JAKVQF020000862.1:0-55105 GCA_023091115.2 Trypanosomatidae sp. Fi-14 | reverse complement strand
ACCGCTTTGTCATTGATATTGCGTCGCTGAATGCTTTTTAGTGTATGTAGTCTGTCGCGCGAGTGCTGGTTTGTTTGACTGTGCGTGGATGTTGTTTGCGCAAATGCAGACATGTTAACGGATTTGCACTTCCTATGTGTATGTATGTGTGTTTGTTGGCGTTTGGTTTGCACGTTGTTTATGTATGTACGCGTGTTTTTGTATTATGATGCATTGACGGCAGCGTGCGCAGTCACTCTCTATATACGTGGACACATTTACGAGTATATACATTCATATACATATACTTATATATGCACGACGATATATATATTGTATGCTACACGGACGCTGTTTACTTGTTATTGCATGTTTTTTGTTGATGTGTTTGCGTGGTGTGCATGTCGTGTGTTGTTGTCGATGCACACACACATTTGTATACAGACATGTTGGTGGCGGTGTTACGTGTTTGTTTTTGCTTTTTTTGTATTGCCGTCGTTGTGCTACGTCGTGTTTGTTGCCACGCTCTTTTTGTATCTGTGTATGTGGAACCGTGCTTACGTGCGTATGTTTTCTTTTTTGTTTGACATGATGCATGGTGTGTCTTTTTTTGCGAGCAAGTGTGTGCGTGTACGACGTTATACTGCACGGTGTGTGTGTGTGTGTGTGCGAGTGGTGTGTTGCGCGTGTTGTTGTGTTGTTGGTCTTTTTTGTTGTTGTCGATGTATGTATGCATACCTTGTTGCATCATGTTGGCGCTAGGTGGCGCTATGTGCTGGCTACTCTTTTGCTTGCTCTGCTTTGTGCTGTTTGCAAGACGCGATAGCACAGTTACGCACACACTCACACGCACAGAGATACACATATACAACAGACAGACATACACACGATACGTGCGTATAGTGATTTGGCGTGATGAGCAAGCTACGCGTGTCGCTGTGCCAGTTCTTGTCGGGCGTGGACAAGAGCGAGAACCTGCGCAAGACGTCGCGCTACGTGGCGGACGCGGCGGCGGCAGGGGCGCAGCTTGTCGTGCTGCCGGAGTGCTTCCACGCGCCCTATGTGACGCGACTTCTGCACGAGTACGCTGAGCCGGCGACGGCTGGCCATCCGACCTACGACGCACTGTCGCAGCTGGCGAGCACGCACAAGGTGTGGCTGGTCGGTGGCAGCATGGTCGAGCGCGCCGGTGATGGCAAGCTGTATAACACGTGCCTGACGTTTGCGCCCGACGGCACTCTGCGCGGCAGTCACCGCAAGGTGCACTTGTTTCGCATACACACGGAAAAGGTTGACGTCGATGAAGGCACCGTGTTTACGGCGGGCAACGAGGCGACGCCCGTGGAGCTTGACAGCGGCGTCATGCTGGGCATCTGCCTTTGCTTTGACATTCGCTACCCGCAGCTGGCGTACAAGTACGCCCACGAGGGCACGTCGCTGCTCATCTGCCCTGGTGCGTTCAACATGATCACTGGACCGCTGCACTGGGAGCTGATGGCGCGCGCACGCGCCGTTGACAATCAGCAGTACGTACTCATGTGCTCGACGGCGCGCGACGAGGCGAGTGAGTATGTTGCCTATGGTCACAGCATGGTGGTTGACCCGATGGGCCGTGTGGTTGCCACGCTCGACGCGAAGGAAGGCCGCGTCGACGCGGAGCTGGACTTTGACCTCGTGGCGCGCACCCGCACGTCGCTGCCCATCTTGCGTGGCGTGCGTCACGACTTGTACACGCTCGAGTGGGACAAGCCCCGGCACGACGAGGAGGCGAAGATGACCGTGTAGCATCATGTGCATGTGCGACACACACACACACACATGCACGTTGCTATAGCTGTCAATGTTTGTGTATGTATGTGTGTGTGTGTGCATTCTTTGACATATGTGCAACTCGTTTACTAAAATACGATACTTTTATACAGCTTTGCTGGTACACATACGTACACAGGTGTACACGCAGTGATCGGTGTTGGTTGCGTGCAACTGCGCTCATACACGTTGCTGCATGCGTGTGCATGTGGCACACATACACTTACACACACACATACACATACACATACACATACACATATACACATATATATGCACGTATGTAACGGTCGCTCATGTCGAGTTGTGTTGTGCAACAGTGTCTTTTTTCCACGTGCATGTATGCATGTGCAGACGTAAGTCTGCGACAGTGTGTGTGTGTCTGTGTGTGCATGTGTTGACTGCTGCAGCATGGTCGTGTATGTGTGTCAGACTCTGCGTATGTGTGCATGCTGCTGTTGTGCCTTGTTGTTGCGCTGTACAAGTGCAGACGACGTAGGTGTCAAGTACGCGAGGATGTGGCGCGTGTGCCGTCGCGCTGCACGCACGCGCAGCGTCGCCGTCAGCGCTGTTGCTGCTGTGCGCAGCGTGTCACAGGCTGTCGCTGACACGCCCAACGCGGCGAGCATGACGACGCGACACGACGGTGCTGCCGAGGCGCTGTCGGTGCACGAGGCCGAGGTGGTGCGCGAGACGACCAACACGCATGTGTGCAGCAGCAGCAGCCGTAGTTGCAGCGATGACAAGGCGGTGACGGGCGACGCGGGTGTGCTGCACGACGCCGCCGCGGCCGCCGCGGGGGTGTCACATGTGGCGGACAAGGAAGCACTGCTGCTCGAGCTGCACAAGCTGCACTATGCCTTGTCGCAAGACGGCCCGTACATTGGCTCGCGCGTCGGCGACCGTCGCACCGACCTCGAAGTCGACGCGCGAACGCGGCGTGCCGTGACGCGGGTGCCGCAGCCCGAGGTGCCCTACCTGGCGGCCGAGACGTCGTTTCGTCGCCTGCCGCGTGACGTGCGCCTGCCCAATGAGTATGAGCTGCGTGCGCTCTACCCCATGTCGACTACGCTGACGCTGCTCGAGGGGCAGGCGGAGTGCGTCGACGTCAACGCGAGCGACATGGACGCGCCACCGCTGCCGGTGCCGTACAGCATCCTCGCGCCGCCGCAGTGGGACGAGACGCGGCCGCACCCGTACTTGGTCGTGCTGCCAGACCACGGCGGCCAGGCGCGGGACTTTGCTGACGTGTGCGCGAATCTGTTCGAGCGGCCGCTGCATCGTCAGCTCATGTGTGAGCAGGGCTGGGTGGTGCTGTCGCCACACTTGCCCATGCGCTTCAGCCTGCAGGCGCCCAATGAGGGGATTGTGGCGCGCTTCTGTGACTGGGTGTGTACACGCTACGCGGTGGAGCATGGCCGCGTGCACTTGTTTGGCAAAGGCTATGGCGCCTACGCGGCACTGCGCACCGTGCTCGAGTACAAGGGCGTCGCGGCGAGCGTGGTGGCGTTGCTGGGCCGCAATGGGTCGCCCCTGCGCGTCAACCGCTCCACGCAGAAGCTTGCGCAAAACTACCAGGGTGTGCACAGCCTCGTCTACGTGCCGGGCTTCCTCTTCAAGCAAGACTACTACTACAAGTTCAAGGGCATACTCGACATGATGCGCGTGCGGCCGCCGCTGCGCAACGTGCACTTTGCTGAGGTCTTTGACCATCAGCTGTACTACGCGATCAACCCATACGAGCTGTGGAACTATATGCGCTACTTCCGCGAGCACACGATGACGGCGCTGACGAGCGAGGGCGGACATGTCTTGTAGTGCGTACATGTGTGTGTGTGTGTGTGTGTGTGTCGTTATCGTCGTCTCTGTTCATGTAAGCTGACACGTGTACTGTGTGTGTGTATGTGTGTGTGTGTACACGTATTGCACAAGCATGGCTTGCACTTGCATGCAGTGTCGAGCGCAGCGCGAGGGCGTGTATGTGTTGTGTGTGTGTCTCTGTGTGTGATGTCAACCACAACAACGGCAACAGCAACAGCAACAGCTGCCGCCGCTACAGACGGCAGCAGCAATGGTAGCGCGCTGTCGATTGTCGAGGTGAGTGATGAGTGGTACGCGGTGCCGTTGGTGGTGCGTCGCGTGCTGCGTCGGCTGGGCGAGGAGCTGCAGCTGTTGCGCGGCAGCGTGTCTGCAACGCGGCAGGCGAACGACGACGCGACGGCGCTCGCCAAGCGCGCACTACAAAAGCAAGCCGAGATGGAGGTGGCGTGTGCACGCAGCTTGTTTGTCAGCCACGGCGGCGGCGGCAACGGCAGCAGTAGTGGCAACAACAACAACAGCAACATGGCCGCACTCATCGCCGCAACTGGCAGTCGTGCTGCAGCCGCTGGCTGGTCGACACCGATGCCACCGTCCGCGTCGTGGACAGATGCGATGACGTGCGAGCGCCTTGGCGACGAGGTTGCGCAGCTGCGACGACGCTGTGAGCGCCACAGCGAGCGGCTGCGACGTGTCGAGGCGCAGTCTACTGCGGCGGCCACGACACAGTCGCAGTCGCTCGACACGCTGCGCGCACAGTTGTGTGCACTGCGTGACGAGGTTGCCGCTGCTGCTGCTGCTGCTGCGCAGCACGGTGACGACAAGGACGGCAAGCAGGACGATGACGATGCGGCGGGGCGCGTCGACGTGGCGCGCGTGTGTGCACTCGAGGCGCAAATGACGCGCATGCAACAGACGCTACAGACGCTGACACAGCAGCAGCAGCAGCAGCAGCAGCAGGCGGCGGTGATGACGGAGCAGTCGGTGCGCGAAGTGTGCGAGGTGCTTGTGCGACGCCTACTCGCCGAACAGCAGCAGCAGCAGCAGCAGCAACAACAACAACAGACAGCCTTGCCTGTCACGGCCGAGGCGTTGCATGACATGGCGACGCACGCCGCCGAGGCGGTGGTGCAACGCGCTCTACACGAACAACAGCAGCAACAGGCACAAGAGCAGCAGCAACAACAGCTACAACGACGTCACATCACGTGTGCGGCTAAGTTGACTGCACTGCGACGCGGCCTCGACGCAGTTGCGCAGCGCTGCGAGCAGCAGCACCGCACCTGCGTAGAGGACGTTGTGCGGCACACAACGACGTGTGCCCAGGCGCTCGCACAGCACCGCAGTGAGGCGCGTCGTGTCGTGACGGCGGCGGTAGAGCGTGGCAGCGCGGCGGCGCGTGCGTACGTGGACGCGCAGCTGACGCGCGTGCAGCACGCGGCACTCGCACGCGTCGACGCGGTGGCGGCGCAGCAGGCGCGTGTGAGCGCTGTGGTGGAGCGGCACGGTGTGCAGCTGCGCGACGGCGGCGCCGATGCTGTGGAGGCGCGTGTGCGTGACGTCGAGCAGCGCCTGCGCACACGTCTCGCCGACGAGCACGAGGCGATGCTGCGTGCGTGCAAGACGCTTGTGCGAGACGCATTGCAGGAACAACAACAACAACAGCAGCAGCAACAGGCACATCAGCAACAAGCACAGCACGACGTCGTCACCGCGATGCGTGAGGAGCTGCAGGCGTGTCGACTGGCAGGCGAGCAGTGTGCGCAGCGCAGCGACGCGTGCGCGGAGCAGCTGACGCGCGTCGACGCGCGTGTGCGCGCGCAGCACACGAGTATGGAACGTCACTGCCGCGCGCTGCGCGCCGAGGCGGCGGCGGCGTTGCAGACATCGCAGACAAGGTGTGAGCAGCGCGTCGCGCAAGTGTGCGATGTTGTGCGTGAGCTGTCAGACGCCGTCGAGGTGGTGCAGCGACAGAGCAGCGAGGCGCACACGCTTGTGCGGCGCGACCGCGACGGCGTCGTTGCCCTCGAGCAGCGCGTGCAGGAGCTGGTGGACGCCGTTGCCGCAGCGACGGCGAGCAGTGCGACGGCTGCTGCGGCTGCTGCGGCTGCGCAGCGCGAGGGGCTCGCTGATGCGACGGCAAGGCTGACGACGGTGACACACGATGTCGACGTGCTGAAGCATCGCGTGGCGGCCATCGACACCGCTGTACAACAGCAACAACAGCAGCAGCAGTCTGCGCCCTCTGCGTCGCTCTTCTCTGCCGTCGACTCTGCAGCAACAGCAACAGCGACAGCAGCAGCACCACTTACGTCCACTACGACGACCGCCGTCGATGTCGAGGAGATGCGTACGCGTTGGCTGGCGCTTGTGCAGCGTAGTTCGGCGCACGACGAGGCGGTTGCGGCTGTGCAGCGGCAGCTGTACGAAGTGACACAGTCACTGGCAGCACACGCACAACATGCCGACGAGCTCGACGCTGTGGTGCGCGAGCTGCGCACGCACGGCCGCGACACGGCGCATGCACTGACGCGATTGTCCAGCGACACGACGAGCACACTGGAGCGACTGCTACACACCGAGCACGCCCTCGCGCAACATCGCGCACACACGGCGCAGCAGCTGCGTCTGCTGCAACGCGACGACGTCGTCGTCACGCATGCCAGCGATGACGACGACAACAACGACAACAAGGGCGACGACCTGTGCGCTGTCGAGGCGGCGGTGCGCAAGCGTGTGGCGGTGCTGGAGTGTCAGCTGCGCGCACGTTGCGCACACGCACTGGCGCAGCTGCGCAACACGACGGCGCGACGCACGCGCGCACAGGTGCAACGCTACACGCAACGCGCCATTGCACAGCTGCGCGGCGCGACGACGGCGCTGACGGCGCGTCTTGCACGCATCGAGCAGGCACGGACGACGACGGCAACACACGCCACGTTACACGACGCAAAGGCGATCACGGCAGGCGATGCGACGATGGACAAGCAGACAATGACACCTCCACCACCGCTGTCAACGACAAGGACAACGCAGTCGCCGCCGTCATCGGGAGGTGTGAGCTGCTGCAATAGCAACAACAATGGTAGCAGCGGCAGCCGCGCCCCGCATGACGCACTGCTCGGTAGACACGACGACGACGACGACAACAACAGCCACCACGGCGCCGTGCTTGTGCGCGAGCACGCCGGCAACGAGGACGGCGGGGCGGCAGCGAGTGCAACACTGACGATGCGCGTGACGGCGCTGCACGAGGCGCTCATGCAGCTGTCGCGCGCTCACAACGAAGTTGCAGTGCGTCAGCAGCATTGTGAAGCAGCTCTTGCGCAGCAGCAGCAGCAACAGCAGCAGCAACACAAGATGAGCAACAGCAGCAGCAACAGCAATAGCAAAAGCGCAGTCGATGACAACGAGGGCGAGGACGATGTGCGGCTGCGTCGTGTCGTGCTGCGGTGCGTCGCCGATGTCAGCTACCCGCGTGCGGAGCTGGAGGAGCGGCTGGAGAGTATGTGGCTGTCGGTTGCGCAGCTGCTTGCACGCAAGGCCGACGTTGACGAGGTCGAGCAGCGCCTTGTTGCACTGCATCACAGCCTGCGACAAGAACAACAGCGATGACGAGGATGACAGCAGCACGAGGCATAGGCAAGACAACTGCTTGTGACAGTCGCACTACGTAGAGCACGCACACACATGAGTTTGTGTGTTACAGTGCACGTGTAGATGACGATGAGTGTTGCGCTGCCATTGTATCTGTACAACAACAGGCATATACACCATAAAGACATGTGTGAGTGCTCTCGTGCGTATGCCACCTGCAGTGCGCGTGCCATGCCTGTGCGTTTGTTGTTGCGTAGCGACGGTCGTATACGAGCAACACACACACACACACACACACACACATACATACATACTTACCTTCACATACGTACATACTCTCTCACACAGGTTTGTTTGCGTAGAGTGTGACGGCGCACAAGCAATGTTCGGCAGACGCGTCTTTGCGAGTGCGTCGATACCGCGCAACATGTACGCACGTCTTGGTGTGCACAGCGCCACACAAGCGGCACGTCGGCTGCCCTCACTCGTCCCACTCAGTGCGGTGGTTGCACATGCGAACAGTGCCGTGTTGCACGACTCGTTTGTCATGACGTCAGCGAGCAGCGCGGGCGATGCCCTCAACACGACTGACGCCCTCACCACGTGCAACCCGCTTGTCCTGAAGGCGCTGCTCGAGAGTGTGTGCGCGATGCACACGGGCGCACTGCACCTCGTGGAATTATGGGGATGCAAGCCAGTAGTAGTCATCAATACGACGACACAGGCTCAAGCGGCGTGACCGTCATGGCAAGGACACAACGACGCGACGAGCACGAATGATGGCGTCCGCGTAACGCGTAGCGATCGAAGACGCATGCACACACACACACGATCACACACATGCTTGTGTATGTGCGTGTATGTGTGTGTGTGTACATAACGAAGGTGTGCTTACATATTACATTTGTATGTGCGAGCGTATGTGTGTGTGTAATGTAGTAGTCCAACACGAAAAAACAAACAAACTAAGTAGTGTGTGTGTGTGTGTGTGTCGAGGTATACACACGCATGCTCGTGTGCCTGTGTGTGCATGTGTGTATATATCGACAACAGGTCGCGTGTACGCTGTGTGGTATGCATGCTTGTGTGTACAAGGCGCGCGAGAAGGCGCGTGGCAAGCTGCTTGCTGACGCTTGTGTAGTGTACACACACACACACACACACACATACGACCACGTCATGCCTAATCCGTACAATGGCAACGAGGAGGCAGCGTGGTTTGTCGACTACTACGCCTCGCCACGCATGACGAGCGAGACGGTGCATCGACTGTACACGTGTGGTATACAGCATCACCAGCTCGTACAGCGGCGTGCAGAGGAGAAGGCGTACCCGCCCGTGCCCACCGCGCTGCGCACGCGGGCAGAGATGGAGCGTTACTTGCGTGAGCGCGTGCAGGGCGAGCTGCTGCGACGACAGCAACACCGCGCCGCCCTACGACGGCAATACAACCAACAACAGCAGCAGCAGCAGCAGCGTCACTACACGGCGACGGCGAGTGGCGGTGACGGTGGTGCGGCGGTGGCGGACGGTGACAAGGCTACACCGCGTCGTTGCTTGACGGAGAAGGAGTTGCAGCGGCATCTGCGCAAGCTGTACGTTGAGCCGATGCGACGACGTGCACAACGACAGCAACAGCAGAGGCAACACGCGGACAGTGACGGGGTAGACGAGCAGCAGCAGCGTCAGCGTCGTCGTTTGCTGCACGAGCTCGAGATGGGGTGGCGACCACCATCGGCGCACATTGCGCACAAGGACGACGGTACGCGTTTGCTGGTGTGGCAGGACACATCGCCGTCGCGCACAGCCACTGCTGCAACAACAACACCAGGCGCCGCCGCCGCAATGGCACGCACACCCGCGTCACGCTGTGCCTCTGTGCCTGCGCGGTCCTCGTCGTCACCGGCGGCAGCCATACACAAACAACAGGACACGAACAAACGCAGCAACACACCATCACCACCAACGCAGCAGCAGCAAAAGAAGCAAACTGCACACAGAGGCAATCGTCTGGCTGAGCTGGCCAAGCCGTTACGCGTCACACCGCGCATCATTGCCGCACCACATGACGCAGATGCGCCACCAAGCTTTCGTGTCTCGCTCAAGTAGCACAGAAAGAGAGAGTGTGTGTGTGTGTGTGACATAGAGGTTTGCATAGAGCGAAAAGGCGAACGAGTGTGTGTGTGTGTGTGTGTGTGTGTGTGCAATGTATATGTGTATACGACGCTGTCATGTGTGTATTGTTGCTGTCATGTACATGTACACCACCGTCAGCCTGCAAACGTGCACTTGTGCTTTGCAATTGTCAGCCACACACACACACACGTCACGCACACAGACAAACGCACACACACACACACACACACACGTACCTTTGCCTCGAGTCGTGTAGTGTGTGTCATGGCGTTGCAGACGATACGCTGCGTAGCGGTGGCCTACCACGACGACGCGGACGAGGACGACGGCAGCGGTGGCAGCGCGCGCGCTGTTGTCTTTGTGGCGCGTGACAGCGGTGTGATTGAGAAGTATACGAGTGTGAGCAAAGCGGTGCGTGCGGGTGGCAGCGCAGCCGCTGCCGTTGTGCTGCGCGGCCACACACGCGCCGTCACGGCCTTGTCTGCCGTTGACCCGGACGAGCTGTACAGCTGCGCACTCGACGGTGCGGTGCGCAGGTGGCGTGCCGACGTGCGCGACGAGCACGCCGACGACGCGGCGAACAAGGGCGCCTCACGCGTGACACAGCTTGTGCCACTGCACACGCCTCTGCACTGCCTCGCCCGCCACCGCGACGGCCGCCTCTGCGTCGGCGGCGACGACGGTCGTCTGTTCATCCTCGACGGCACACGACAAGCAGCGTGGGTGGGGCATAGCGAGGCGGTCACCTGCGTCGCCTTCAGCCGCGATGGTGCGGCGGTGGTAACGGGCAGCCGTGATCAGCAGCTGCGTGTGTGGCAGAGTGCGAGCGGCAGGTGTGTGCGTGTGTTGCGTGGTCACACGAGTATGCTGCGCGGCGTGGCGGTGCTGACGGCACCGCGCACCTGGTCGGCCACGCTGTCGGCTGCGTTTGGTGGCAACAGCGATGCGAACGATGAGGACGGTGACGAGGACGGCGGCGGCGGTGGCGCTGCAGGGGACGACTATCGTCAAGGTCGTGGACGACGACACGACAATGACACGGCGCGTGCGCTGTCGCGGCGGTGGCGCGCCGCACACGACGTCAGCGACATTGATGGCGCACGCGAGGTGGTCGTGTCTTTTGCCGCCGATGGCAACATGCGCGTGTGGGCCTTGCCAGCCGTCGGCGACGTCGACGATGACGACGCGAACAACAACAGCGGTGACGACAGCAGCTACCGTGGCGATGGCAGCGACGAGGTGGACGTGGACGTGTACAGTGAGAACAAGGATGTGCGCACGACCGACGCGGCGGAGGGCGGCAGTCACGGTGCGAACAGTGATGCTACGGCGGCTATTGCTGCTGCAACAGATGACAACGGCAGCAACAACAACAACAAGGATGCAGCACGCAACGTCGTCTCGTTTGCCCTACCGGAGCGCAACAAGGACGCCGACGACGAGGCAGCAAACACACAGCCACGCGCACGAGACGGTAACAACAACAACAATGAGGGCGAGGACGACGATGAGGACGATGAGGAGGGTGGTGGTAGTGCTGCTGTAGCTGCTGCTGCTGCTGCGGCGGCTGCTGTGCTGCCCTCTGTACACGAGATACTGCACCCGAGCACACACGCTAAGTCGGCACTGAAGAAGCGAACGCGAGTGCCGTATGTGCGCAGCGCCGTCGCACTCGCCTCCTTTGCGCTGCCGCACACACCGCTGTGTGTGCAGTCACCACTGGCGTCGATGACGGGCGCCGGTGACGAGTACGACGACGAGGACGACGACGAGGCCATGGCAGCGGCGGCAGCGGCTGCGTCGCCACGACAGCTGCTGCAGTCGCTGTTGTGTGTCGGCTGTGTGGGCGGCTATGTGATTGCCCTGCACACGCGACTGCTCGCGCGGAGTGTGTTGCGTGAGGCGGCGGCGCTGCTGTACAGCGTGCGCGCACAAGCGCAAACACACGCGCGTGTGGTGCAGCGTCGTCAGCGACAGCTGCGGCAGTCGTGTCAGCAGACGATACGTGCGGCTGAGCAGCGACTGCTGCGCGTGGCGTTGCGAGCGCGCAAGGCGGAGCGTGCGGCGGCGCGACAGGCACGACGTGACGCACAGCGACAGGCACGCGCGGCAGCGAAGGCAGCCTATGACGCCGAGAGAGACGACGGCGACGAAGAGGACGAGGCGTACGACGAGGAGGACAATGACAATGACGGCGGTGAGGATGACGACGAGGACGAGGAGGAGGAGGGCGATGAGGACGACGAAGAAGGACAAGGAGAGGAGGGCGGCGACGACGGGCAGCAACAGCAGCGTGGTGCTGCTGCACGCACGGCGCGGCTGCAGCGTCTGCTGACGGCGGAGCAGCTGAGCGAGCTGGACACACTGCGGCGTGACGTCGTGTCACGGTACACCACACAGGTGCGTGCGCTGTACGACGCACTCGCGCGCGATGCGGCGCGACTGGCGCCGTTTGCGCGCCACACACACACGTACACGCGCGAGGCGTTTGCGTCGCTTCCGTACACGACACTGGCGCATGTGCACAGCAACAGCAACGGAAGCAGCAGCAATGGCAGCAGCAGGTGTGCACATGGCGGTGTCGCCGCCGCCGCTGAGGACATTGTCGCCCTCGCAACATGCCACGGACGCGTCTACGCGACGCAGGCGAGCTGCCTTGTGCCTGTTGCCCTTGCACATGGTGTGGTGTACCTGTAAGTGCATGCAAGTTACACACTCTCGCGTTTGTGAAGGGCGTGTAACAATGTATAGTGATGCTGCGTCGTTTGTGCGGTAGCTGCACACACACACATACACACATACGATGCACACGTCGACTGCATGTACGTGTACGCATGTAATCGTTTACGTTTGTCTGTGTGTACGCGTGTATGTGTGTGTACAAGCACACAAATACACATATATGTGTGTGTGTCGGCAAAACAAGAGGGCTACGATGTACACAAGCTTGGCAGCGCGTACACAGCAAGAGAGCGCATGCATACACACACACACACACACACACACATGTAGATTGACGCAAGACGTATGATGTTTGCACTGCACACGACACAATGCTTGCTGTTATGTTGTGTTTTTCTGTGTGTGTGTGCAAAGCAAAAAGCAAACACATACATCACCACCGCAGCCGCCATGTCGCACCACGCCAAGGTCAAGGATCTGCGCGCGAAGAACAAGGACGAGCTGCTGAAGCAGCTGACGGAGTACAAGAAGGAGCTGGCGCAGCTGCGTGTGGCACAGCAGACGAACAACACCGACTCGCGCCTGAGCCGCATTCGCCCGATCCGCAAGAGCATTGCGCGCATTCTGACGGTGCTGAACCAGAATGAGCGCGCGAACCTGAAGAAGTTCTACGCGGACAAGAAGATGCGCGCGAAGACGCCGACGTCGCTGCGCGCGAAGCTAACACACCGCCGCCGCCTCGCGCTGAAGGACAATGAGAAGAAGCGCAAGACACTGCGGCAGCGTCGCATGGCGCACAAGTATCCTCAGCGTGTGTTTGCTGTGAAGCTGTAGGCCCTGTGTGCACACACACACGTACACACGGTCACAACTACACACAGACACAGACACGCACACATGCGCACACTGCGGAGGTGCAGCCATAACTACTGCTGTTATGACGACGCATTGTCGTAGTCGCAAGACGTGCACACGCAAATGTTGCGGCGTAGTGACAATGCGCATGTGTGTGTGTGTGTATGTGTGCTTGTGCGCGTGTGCACATGCACGCCGATGCACGCACTCGCTTCGTGTGTATATGCGCACATGCGTGCATGCTGCCGCTCTTGTCGTTGTCGTCGTCGTGCGCGTCTCTGGCTTTCGCTACCTGTGTGCGTGTATGTGTTTGCTTTCTGCAGTTGCTTGTGTTTTGTTTTTCGTACATTGTTGTTGTTGTCACCGTCATTGCTGTACGGCAGTGTGATTTTGTGTGTTGTGTGTATGTGTGTATGTGTGTGTACATGTGTTCTTGCGCATGTGTGCATGCGTGTGTGTGCGTCTGTGCTGTCGTTGCGTAAGTGCGTTTGTGCGAGGACGCGGCGCTGACGTGCAGGCTACACGCACAGAGTAGAGCATACGCGTACGCACACGTCACACACATGTACACAACCACATACATCACACCTACACCGACACACACAAACGCATACGTGTACATCACAACAACAACAACAATGACAACATGTGTTTGTGTATGCAGTCTGCATGCCACATAGACACGCACTTGCCTGCATGTATGTTTTCGCTTTGTTGCCTTGTCGCGTTGTTTGCTCTGTATGTGTATATGTGTATGACATGTGTGCACGTACAACGCCGCGTTGAGTGACAGCTACAAGTTGTGCGTAGACATTGCGCAGCACTGCCCTGTTGTCCACTACAACAACAACAAACACATACATCACCACCGCAGCCGCCATGTCGCACCACGCCAAGGTCAAGGATCTGCGCGCGAAGAACAAGGACGAGCTGCTGAAGCAGCTGACGGAGTACAAGAAGGAGCTGGCGCAGCTGCGCGTGGCACAGCAGACGAACAACACCGACTCGCGCCTGAGCCGCATTCGCCCGATCCGCAAGAGCATTGCGCGCATTCTGACGGTGCTGAACCAGAATGAGCGCGCGAACCTGAAGAAGTTCTACGCGGACAAGAAGATGCGCGCGAAGACGCCGACGTCGCTGCGCGCGAAGCTAACACACCGCCGCCGCCTCGCGCTGAAGGACAATGAGAAGAAGCGCAAGACACTGCGGCAGCGTCGCATGGCGCACAAGTATCCTCAGCGCGTGTTTGCTGTGAAGCTGTAGGCCCTGTGTGCACACACACACGTACACACGGTCACAACTATACACACACACATGCACACACGCACACATGCGTACACAACTACGTAGCATAACTTGTACATCAGTGCACTGTTTGTGCACATTTGTGTTTTACTCTTCTTTGTCGCTGCATATGCGCTAACACGTGCTGCCATGTGCAGTACCTCTGTTTATTGTCACGGCAATGCAGTATGTTTGTTTTTTGTGTATGTGTCGATGCTGTATGCTTTTGTCATGTACATTGTTGCGTAGCGTATAGCGTGCGTACTGCCACACACACATGATGCAGCCAATGCGGACGACTGTAGCGACAAGACCTTGCGAACATGTTGCTGTCGTATGTGTCCCAGCAGACGAGGCGGCTGCGTGGCGCGCGCGTGTGCATGCACACGACGAGCGCATGCGGCAGCTGCAGCGCAGCGAGGCGGCGGTGCTGACGCGGCTGTGCTTTGTCACGCGGACATTGCTGCACCTACAGTGTCCGTGTGCAACGCCTACGGTGGCTGCCACCACTCGTCCTGCCGCTACACGTGCAGATGACGCAGACACGCAGCCGTCACACAAGTGCGAGGACGACGACGATGCTGCGCAGCAGACAGGCGCCATGGCGCCGTCATTGTCATCGTCGTATGTCGATGTTTGTCTGCCAGCTGCTACAGCTGCTGCTGTTACTGTGCATGACGACGAGGACGCGTGCTGTCGCCATGACAGCGACGAAAAGACGACGCGAACATGCACGCTGTCATGGCGTACAGTGAGCGTGCCTGCGACGGGTATGAGCGAGCAGGTATGTCGGCTGTACGCATGCCTGTCGCGATTGCAACAAGAGCAACACGCATGTCATGTGCACGACGAGCGCATGAACGACATTGTCGCAGACGCGGTGGCAGCAGCAGCAGGCGCAGACGCAGACGCAGCAGACGACGCGTTACAGCGGCAGACGACGACGAGCTCTTGTGATGTCGAGGCGGCAGCCAAGGACGCAACGCAGCGTGTACGCACGTGCACAAGAGCCGCAGAGGAGGGGGACGATGACGATGGTGACAGGACGTGCGAGTGCACGTCACGTGACGCCGACACGGCGAGCAGTGTGTTGTGCCTGCCTGCTGTGTGTACGCCTGCGCTACATACATCACCGCCCGTCGTCACAGCAAGCAACGACAACAAGAGCAACAGCACAGCTGCCACGACAGCGGTCGACATACTTGCGCGCATACAGCCACTGCCGAGCGCGTGCACAACGACACGCATGCGCAACGAGCACACGGCGACAACGGCAGTCGACATGTGTCACGACGTGCCTCGTCGCCATGCGCGTCACGGCTCACGTCATGCACGTTACGCTCTGCACAGACAATACAGCAACAACAACAACGGCTACGGTGACAGTGGCAACAACAACAACGATGATGACGTGTGCTGTGGTGTAGTGCGTACGCGTGCGGTGCGTGATGCGGACTATGCTATGCTCGAGATGCACCCGCGCACAAGCCTAGACGACAACGACGATGATGAGGCGGAGCAAGACGGCAGAGGCGGACGACGACGACGACGTGATGTGCATGTGTCACTCACACCGCCATCACCCGCCTGCACACCGGCGAGCTACTGGGACATTGCGTTTCCGCCGCGCACGTAGCGCATGTAGACGTTACATGCTACGACTGACCTTGCGTGTGCCTGTGTGTGTGTGTGTGCGTAACGGTGTAGTGCTGTGCTTGTGTAGTCGTTGCTGCAAGAGTAGTCATAGACGAAGACGATACACACACACACACACACACACACACGCATACACAATTTATACAGTCTACATTGGCACAATGCAGTCACCGCGTGCATTGGGTGGTGCCCTGCCGCTACCGCAACCGCCACGTCACGCACTGCGACAGCGTCAGCGCGCTGTGCTGACGGAGATGATACGCAATGCCGTGCCACTGAGCGGTGAGGTGGCGGCAGACAATAGCGCAAGCAGCGCCGACGTTGCGGCCACGCGCAAGACAGCGTATGGTGTGTACGCCGGTCACGAGCACCCGTACAACAACAGCAACAACACGACAGCGTCGTCGTCGTCGACGTTGTTGTCTGCCCCACCGACAGTGTGGCGTCTGCTCATCTTTGACGACTGGGGCCGTGACGTGCTCGCGCCGCTGCTGCGCGTCAGTGACCTGCGTGAGCTCGGTGTGACGCTGTACATGCACATACGCACCGAGCGCGACGCCGTTGCGGGGGCACCGGCGGTGTATTTTTGCGCGCCGAGTGAGGAGAATGTACGTTGCATTGCCCGCGACTGTGCTGCTGGGCTGTACGAGTGGGTGTACCTGAACTTCACCGCACAGATTGCGCGGCCGCAGCTCGAGCTGCTCGCGCGCGAGCTGCGGGCCGCACAACTGCGCTCCATTCGCCACATTCGCGTGTACGACCGGACGCTGAACTTTGTCGCGCTCGACGAGGACCTGTTCACGCTGCTGCTGCCACGCTCCTATGAGCAGCTGCACACACGCACCGCGCGGGACGACGAGGTGCAGGCACATGTCGAGGCAATGGCGCTGGGCTTGCTACACGTCGTGCTGGCACAGCAGGTGCTGCCGGTCGTCGCGCACACGCGCACAGGCGCCGCTGCGGCGGTTGCGCGGCGTCTGCTCGCCCTGCTCGCCGATGCGCTACGCGAGCGGCAGCTGTCGGCGACACCGCTGCCCATGTACACAACAACGACGTCGGCAACAACAACCGCGAGCGGCGGCAGTAGCAGCAGTCGTCCGCTGCTGCTCATCAGTGATCGCGAGAGTGACGTCGCCGCCGCACTGCACCACCCGTTCAGCTACCGCGGCCTGCTCGTCGACCTGGCGCACATGCACCTGAACAAGTGCATGGTGCGTGTGTCGGCGACAGCCGATAGCAACAGCAACAGCAGCAGCAACACGGCAGGCGCGAACAACAACAACAACAACAACAACAACGGCGGCAGTGGCAACAGCGATGTGAGCGAGGAGGTGGTCGAGATTGACGTCGATCGCGACGTCTTTTACCGTCAGCACAGCGGTGACAATTTTGCGGCCATTGGCGGCCACATTGAAGCCGCCCTGCGCGCCTACACGAGCGAGTATGCCGCGCTGTCTGCCCAGTCTTCATCGTCCGGCGCTGGCGCAGGCGCGGGTGGTGTGCTGGGCGATGACGAGGACGACGTCATGGGTGGTGGTGGTGGTGCTGCGGGGGGTGTGTCGCGGCTGCTCGCGAGTGCGCCACGTCTGGCGGAGCGCAAGCGATACTTGGACGCGCACACGAGGCTATCCTACGCATTCTTGCACGACATACGCACACGACAGCTCGATCACTTTCACGGTGTAGAGGCGGCGATGTTGCTGCGCGAGGGCCTGGACAAGGACGAGTTTGCGCGGCTGCTGACGGCGGCGAGCGGGCGTGTGGCGGACCGACAGCGACTGTGCCTCGTTGCCTACCTGCTCTGCTGCTGCGCCGAGGTGGTGCGGCGGCCTGACGGCGGCAGCGGCGGCAGTGGCGGTGGCGGTCATGATGGCGGCACGAGTGCAGGTGACGGTGGTGCCGGGTACAGCAGCGAGGACGCCGCGTTTGTGCAGCAGCAGCTGTCACGCGCCGCCGCCTCACTCGCCGACGCGACCGCGGCAACGACGAATGCGGACAACAAGGGCGGCTTTGCGGCGCTTGCGTATGTCAAGCATCTGCGGCAGTGGTCGCGGGCGGGTGTGCACAACAACAACAGCAACAACAGCAACAACAACAACAACACAGCTGCCAGCTACGTCGGACAAGCCTTTGCGTGGGACCTGGCGCAGCAGGTGGCGCGCACACTGACGAGCACACTGGGCAGCAAGACGGACACGATGCTGCCACTGACCAAGCTCGTGGACGCGCTGCTGCAGGAGCCACCCGTTACGACTGCGTCAGCCGCTGCCGCCGCACGTGGCCCGGGCAGTCCGATCAGCAGCGGCATCGGTGGTGTCACTGGCACGACGGCGAGCAGCAGCAGTCAGCGGGCGGCACGACAGCGCATGCTCGAGCGCGTCGTCGCGTATGAGCCGCGCACCGGGGCGGTAATGGACCTGCCTGACGCATACTTCTCACAGGCGGTTGTGTTTGTTGTCGGCGGTGGCTGCATAGCCGAGTATGACAACCTCAAGGCGTGGGAGGCAACGCAGCCGCGCAAGGCGGTGTGCTACGGCTGTACGGCGATGACCACCGGCGATGACATGCTCGCACAGCTGACGCGGCTTGGTCAGCAACTCGACGACACGTCGGCGTCGCCAACGCGGTAGTGGCACAGACGGAGTGTCACAATGCGTCGACGAGGCACAACATGTGTGCGCGTGTAACGAGCATAAGTACAACGTATATATGTGTATATGTGTACATACGTGTCTGTGTGTGTGTGTGTTTGTGTGTGCCAGGCAACAGACGGGCAATGATGCATGCGTGCTCGTGTGCATCGTTGCGTACTTGCACTTGTATGTTTACATGTTGCAGATGTGTGTAGTGAGTAGTAGTCGTAGCAAACAAGTAGCCTGCATTGTTTCGTTTTGCATAGACGTGTGCATACAACTACACATACACACACACACACACACACACACACACACACACACACACACACAAACATACAAGCAACTTTGCGTGCGTCTTTGTGTGTGTGTGTGTGCATACTATCGTCGTGGTAAACGTTAGCGGACAAACAAACATACACACAAAACACACATTATATACATACGAACATATACATATATACAGTATATACTCTTATACATACACACATTCATTCTACTCGACACGATGCACATTTGTGTACGGCCTGCTGCTGTGCCACGTGCACAGCGCATTGACGCAGTCATGCACTTGCCTCTCGAGCAGCTCTGTGAGGTTGCGTGGCCGTGGCTGCTGCTGTCACTGCGCTGCTGCGACGACAATGCGCGTACACACGGCGTGCACGACGTGCGGCTACGTCGCACACGCGGCGTTGTCGACGCCCTGCTTGCAGGCGACGACGGCGACGCGAGCAGCAACAGCAGTGACAACGACGGCGAGTATGCGGCGATGCTGCAGGCGTGCGTCGATGCGGCGGCGCGTGAACTGACGGCACAGCTGTCGCGTAGCAGCGACGGCGTCGCATCCTTGCCGTCATCGTCGTCGCTGCCGTCGTTGTTGCATGAGCAGCCGTACACGGCACACACACTGCGCGCTGTACTGCTTGATGCACTGCTGCAACAGCAGAGTCGACAATACGACAACAGCAGCAGCCGTGCGACGACGATGACAGAGGCACGTGACGTGGACGAGGACGACGGCGATGACGACAGCGATGACGTGTCGACAACAAGCGAGGCGAGTAGTAGCAGCAGCAGCGACAATAACAGCAGCAACGACAACAACAACAACGACAGCAGCAGCAGCAACAGCAGCAACAACGCACGACTGCACAAGACAACACCGCACACGGCTCACATACCGCGTGTACACAAGCCACACGCTTTTGCACACTACGTAGATGACAATGACCTGCCACCGTCGTGGCTGCGTGAGCGCGTGGCGACGCTGGTGCGCGCGGCGCGTGCGACGGCGCACAACAAGGCACAGACGCGACTGGTGCGCAGTGCCGCCTCGCTGGCCACGCGCGCACACGCACACGCGCGCGCGGCGGGCGCGTTTGTGCTGCTGTGCGAGCACGTCTTGTGTCATGCTAGCGAGACGAATAGCGGCGGCACGGGCGGCTGCGGCAGCAGTCGTTGTCGCGCAGACGGTGGCGAGGCGACGGGTGTGCAAGACACACGTGGTCACGGCGAGGGCGCACAGGCGTCGCTCGAGACGCGCGCGACGTTGACGCGGCTGCTGCCTGACGCGTGTGCGGCTGCATTCGACTACTATGTCGTGCTGCCTGTGCTGCATATGGTGTCGTACGTACTGCGGCAATGGTGGCAAACAACAATGACGACAACAACAACATCGACAACAATGTCACTGCGGCTGCGTGACGTGGCCGAGTACACGGTGCGACTGTCGACGCTGCTGCTGTCTTGTGCTCTGCACCACGAGCGCGTGGCAGACGCTACTGCAACAACAACACATGCAGCACCCGACACCACATCAGACAGCCATGCAACAACGACGATGACGACAACAGCGGCTGCGCGTACATGCCGACGTGTACGTTTTGCCGCGCGTCTGCATCTGCGCATCGCAGACGACGCCGTCACACAAACACAACAACGACAACAACACCACGTCGATGCTGCTGCTGCCTCACCAGCAGTGCCGTCGCTGTCCTCACCGCAGCCGTCGACGACACCACCACGCGCTGCCGGTGTTGGCGGCGGTAGCGGTGGCGTCGCGTCATCGTCGTCGACATCGACAACGACAACGACGCCGACTGCAACACGCGCTGCACGCGAGTGCGTGACGCGTTTGTGCCGTGTGTTGCATGCGCGTCAGGTGACGGTGCACGTCACGCGCGCCGAGCACTGCGATGGTCGTGTGCAGCTGTTGCTCTGCCCTATACCACCGCGACCGTCGTCACCATCGTCACCGTCGTCGTCGCGTCTTGCGTGCAGTGACGAGGAGGAGGCAGGCAGCGGCGATGATGACAAGAGCAGTGCTGCTGCGACGGCGGCGGCGACGGCGGCAGCTGGGCCGGTGCGTGCGGTGGTGTCGTGTACGCCTGTGGCTGGTGCAACATACAGCTACGCGGGCGCGTGTGACGTGTGCGTGCGTGTACAAACAGCACCACCACGGCAACACGAGCGCAGCACAGAGGCGGCAGCGGCAAGCAACGATGACGGCGGCGATGACGACGGCGACACGCACGTGCAGACGAGGCTGTCATCGCCTATGCTGTGTGAGGCGACGGTGGTGGTGGACACGGCGTTGCGCGTCGACGTGCACGCGCGGGCGCAGCTGCGGCGTGCGCTCGTGTGCGCGCAAGCAGACGCCGCCGCTGGCCTGCTGCGCTGTCTGCGCGCGATGGCAGCGACAAGGGCAGCCGCAACGACGGTGGTGAATGACAAGACGGCAGTGCTCTTTCGCAACGGCATATGTAACAACAACAACAGCAGCAGCAGCAGCAGCAGCAATGTAGATGACACGCTGCGCACGGCGCGTCATGCACTCGTGCAGCGTGTGGCGACGCTGCCGTACGCTGAGCTGCGGCGTCGTGTGCCGTGTCGTGCGTGTGACATGGCGAGTGTGCGCGCGGCGCTGGTGTTGCTCGCACACCATCTGCGCTGGCCTGCCGAGGTGCTCTCGGCGTGCACGACAACAGCAGCAGCAACAACAGCAACACAAAACGAAGGTAACAGCAGCAGCAGCAGCAGCAGCTCTGCCGCTGCACTGGCGTGGGCGCGTGTGGACGCGCTGGTGTGGTCGTGTGACGCGTGGCGTGACGGTGTGCGACGTGTTTGTCTGCTCAGCGCTGAGCTCGGCCGTTGTGCGGAGGCGCTGCGGCTGGCCAACTACACACTCGATCACGTCGTCAGCAGCGAGACGAGTGCGCACAGCATCGTCGACGCCACACTCGCGCTCTTCACGACGCGGCACGTGACGGCGCGTCAGCTGCACGCGACGCTGCAGCAGTGCAGTGTGTGTGCCGAACGTGTGCTGCTGCTCTTGCAACTGCTGCAACGTCTGCTGTCATGCTGCACAGACAGCAACAACAACAACAAGATCAGATCCGACGATGACAATGACGATGGTGATGATGACGTGCGTGCACTGCCGCTACACATGACGCTGGCAGCTGCCATGACGCGCGAGCTGCTGCAGCTGCTACAGCTCCTGCCCGCCTCACTGGCGTCACTGCCACCACCACAACAGCAGCAAGCGCAGTCACCTGAGGATGCGAGTGCAGCTGCCGCTGCCGTCGCTGCTGCCGCTGCGGCAGCTGCTGTCACCACAACAACAACTAGCGACGCCACCGTCGTGAGCACGGCAACGACGGCAGCATGGTGCACTGCAGATGCGTGTCGTGTCGTGTCATTGCTCGGTTGTGGGCGTACGCGACAACGTCGTGTGCGCACGCTGGCGGCAGCACTGCTGTCGCAACTGCTGCGCAGCCTCGCACGCGTCACACATGACGTAGCGAAGCACACGACGCGACTGACGTCGACTGCATGTGCACGACAAGATGCAGCACACACGTCGTCAGCAACAACGTCATCAGCGTCGTCGTTGTTGTCATTGTCGCCGTCGTTGTTGCACAGCGCACAGGCACAGCACGCCGCTGTACGCGAGCTGTTTGCGCAGCCGTGGTCGTATGGTGCGTTTGCTCTGCTCACCTGTTCGCTGCTGCAGTGCTATGGCGCACTCGTCGTCAGCGCACTGACAAACACGAGCAGCAACAACAACAACAACAACAACAACAACAACAACAACAACAACAGCAATGACGATGACGGTAACGATGACAGTGATGTGGCAGGACTGCTCGTTGGCTTGCGCACACTGCTGCACCTGACGCGCAGCCACATACAACAGCATCAGCACGTCATCGTCGTCGATGACACGGACAGCAGCACAGTCGCACAGACGCAGCGCATCTTGCACGCGACGACGCGCACACTGCTCGAGGCGCAGCTGCGTACTCGACCACGACGATGTGCGGCAACGAGCAGCAGCAGCACAGCAGCAGCAGCGTCATCGCAGCATTGTCGACGACGCACTCTCACTGCAGTCGTCTTGTGTGCTGCTGCTGCTGGCAGTGACGCAGCGACGCAGTCGTCGCGCACAACCGCCACATCGCCATTGTCACCGTCGTCATCGTCGTCGGCAGCTGTCGTCGTGTCAGCCGTGTCGACGGCGCTGGCGGCGACACATGCTGCGCGTGCCAATGTGTTGCTGACACAGGCGGTGCGTGCTGCGCCTCGCGTGTTTGTGTCGAGTGGCAGTGTCACACCGTCGTACATTACACAGCCACTGATGCAGCGTACACTACCACAGCAACAGCAGCAGTGCATGCGCAGCAAGGAGAGCAACACGGCACGCCATGACGATGTCGATGATGACGACGATGATGTGGTGGCGTGCACGTCATCGACGTTGTTGTTGTGTGCACGGCAGTGCATTGAGGTGCAGCTGCTGAGTGACTGCAGTAGCGGCTTCGGTGTGTTGCTCTCTGCTGCACCACCACCACCATCACCAACGGCGTCATCATCGCAGACAATGTCACTGACAATGTACAACAACAACAGCAGTGACAGCAGCAATGAGAGCAGCAGTGACAGCGTACCGCATCTTTGCTATTATGCGAGCGGTGTGCTCGAGTTGTGCGCGGCGGCGACTGCCGTGCAGCGTGACAAGGTCACGACATTGTCGTCATCGTCGTCGTCGACCGCGGCGGCAGTGACACGCGACGGCGACAAGAGCGGCGTCGGCGTTGACGATGGCGCAGCCGCGACGGCGCACGACGCGGTGGTGCGTGTGCAGCTGCTGCCGTGGCGCAGTGGCGATGTCGTGTCACTCGAGCTTGTACACTGTGACGAGATGGCAACATACAACAAGAACAACAATAACAGCAGCAGCAGCATCATTAGCAAGAAGAGTGACATGGACGAGTGGTGCGTTGTGGTGAGGTGCAATGCGCAGTGCGTCGCGGTGTGTCGTGCCCCGCACGCAGCACAGCTGTGGTGCTACCTTGGCATCATTGACGCGAGCAACAACAACAGCGGCAACAACACGACGAGGGACAGTACTGCGGCAACATCGCTGTCGTCTGTGCCGTGTGCACGCTATCGTTGCGCACTGCACACATCGCTGTCACGCGCAACACGCACACCGGCTACTGCTGCTGCCGTCGTCAACAGCAGCAGCAACAGCAGAGCAGGAACGACCAATATGATGACGGGCGCGTTGAGGCTGAGTGCGCGTGTGGCCGCCGAGCACAGCGCACAGCGCGGCAGCGACGTCGACGTCGGCAATGGCGACGGCAGAGACGGCGAGGACGGCAACGACGTCGACGACGAGAGCAGCTGCAGCAGCGATGACGAGGACAGTGACAGTGACGACAATGACAACAACAACAATGACGAGGCTGACGACGCGCGCAGTAGTCGTGACGCGAACGCTGTGTTGCTGACGGTAGGCAACGACGAGGCGGTGTCGCTTCGCACCTCGCTTACGCCTGCGCGTCTGCGCAGTGACAGCAGCAGCAGCGACAGCAGCAGCGACAAGGGCGTCACACTGACGTTTTACACAACACAGCGACTGCTGCTGCGCATCTTGTATGCGGTGCTGTTGCAGCTGCGTGCCCGCGCACGCGCCGCGGCGTCGACCACAGACACGCAGCAGCAACAACAACAACAGCAACAGCCGCAGTCTGCACAGACATCACATGACGCACTGCTGTACACACCACCCACACCAGCCCTTGGCGTGGCCGAGGCGACGACGGCGGTGACGATGACAACAACAGCAGCAGCAGCACATGGCGACGTCGTCAACAGCAACAACACGACGACAGCAGTGCGTGATGGCGACATGCGCGCACCGTCGTGGTCTGCGCAGCAGCAGCTGCCAGCGTCCTCGTCGTCGTTGTCGTCACTACCAGCAGCAGCAGCGACGACTGCACCCACGCAACAGCAGCCACCGCAGCCACAGAGTGTGCTGCAGCAGCAGCTCACGCGCTGTCTGCGGCTGTTGCAGGGCTATGCAAAGGAACTGCTGTCCTACACCGCGGCTCTGCCGTGTGCATGCAACAGCAGCAACATAAGCAGTAGCACTGGCAGCAACAGCAACAGCAACAGCAGAGGCCATGCGCTTGTCACATCGCGTGCGTGGCGCCTGCGCTGCTCACTGGCGTGCAATGCAGTGCGTCTGCTACATCGCACACTGCTGCAGGACAGTGTGACGGTGACGTCGACGGCGCTGTCCGCGTCCGCCGCGTCGCACACTGCGCACGAGGCGCGGCAGCTGCTCTGTCAGGCGTTGCAGCTGTACACGACAGCACGTCAGTGTCATGGCGAGGAGCATGATAACAACAACAATAGCAGCAGTCATCGTCCTGTCACAGCACACGTGTGCATGATGAATGACGACATGGCAGCGACTGCGCTGCGTGCGCTGCACCGTGACATTGTCGCGCGCAGCGACGACTGCTGCTACGCATGCAGCAACGACACGGACGGCGACGACGCAACGCAGCAACAGCAACAGCAGCAGCAGCAACAGCAGCTGTTGTTGTGGCGTTGCTGTGCTGTGTTGGCCCGCGACGGTGTGTACGCGTATGGCTACGTCCCACGCTTCGCCACGATCTGCACACCACCGACAATGCGCGTCTGTGAGGGCGGCCGCCGTGTCTGCTTCGTTGACAGCAGCAGCAGCAACAGTGGCAGTGTTCGACTCACACAGGGGCGCAGCAGCACGACGACGACAAGCACGACGACAACAGCAACCAACAGCAACAACAACACGGCACGTCGTGCGCTCTTGTCGTCCTCCTCGTCGTCCTCGTCGTCGTCGCCGTTGACGTCGGACACGACGGTGTATGCATGCAATGGCATTGCACTGCACCCAGCCGCTGCCGCGACAGGGACAGCTGCCGCGCGCCATGCAGCGTTGCTGCGGCGGCAGTGTGGTGGTGTGTACGCGGAGGAGCGCGTACGCGTGTCGGTGCGACTGCACCGCAAGCAAGCCACGGGCTCACTCGGCCGCTACTACGCTGTCGGCCTCGCCGCCATCAGCAACAACAACAGCAACAGCAGCAATGACGGCACAATGACAGTGAATGCAGGGCAGCTGTCCTTGACACACTACCTCGCTGACCGCACACAACAACAACAACAGCAACAACAGACACAGCAGACACAGCCGCAGCCGTCATTCGTGTTTGCTCTGCCCGATTACTTCGCCGACGTGACAGAGGCGAATGTGCGCGCGGCGCTGCTGCGACATCGCGAGCGTTGGTTCTCGCGCGACGAGGCGGTGCTCTTCGGCGTCGACGACGTTGTGACGATGACGGTGTACACACACACGCGTCGCATTCGCTTTGCACGCAACGGCCACACACTCGGCGTGCTGTACGCCCGTCTGCCACCGTCGGTGTGTGTGCTCTGGCCCTTTGTCGAGCTGTACAACAGCGACAGCAGTGCGACGTGGCTGCGGCCACTGCGCGTGTGTGCGGTGCTGGCACGTGTGATGATGCGCACCTTGTTGCTTGCGTGGGTGCAAGCAACAACACGCGCCGACGCACACGGCAGCGATGCGCAGCAGCGACTGCAGCCGCTGCTGGACATGTTGCGTGTACACACGAGCGACAGCAACAACGACGACAATGACGCTGGCAACAACAACAGCGATGACGATGGGCAACATCGTCAGGCAACGACGGCGCTGCAGCTGCTCGGCGCCGATGGTGACGAGTGTGCGGTACGCTATTGTGCACCAGCGTGCGCAGCACACACACGCGCCTCTGCCTCCTCGTCGTCGTCGGTGTCGTTGTTGCTGTCGTCGTCGTCGTCGTTGCGGCTGTGCTGTTTGCACGCGGGGTGTGGCGCACCGCCACATCGTCTGCTCGTAGACGACCGTGAGGGCGGTGGGGGTGTGCATGTCGTGCCGGATGTGTTGCTCGAGCAGCAGACGACGGCGATGTGTGTCGCGCCACCACAGACACGGCTGCTGCTGCGACAGCGGCGGCGGCCCGTCACCGCCTATGACAACAACAACGAGAATGACGAGCAGACGAGCAGCGGCGGCCAACTGGCGAGTGCGTCGACGAGCTCACACGTGCTGCTGCTGCGACACGACGGCACTGTCGAAGAGGACAACAACGGTGCTGACAACAACAACAACGACAGCGATGATGATGACAGCGGTGCTGCTGCTGCTGACATTGTCGGTCAGAGCGACGTGCCGCTGGCGGCGCCACTGCTGCGCAGCGGCACACCGCTGCTTGCGCGTCGGCTCGTGCAGCTGTTGTTGCAGCAGCTCTCCGTGCGCGACGGCGGCAACAACAACAACACGAACGACGACGACGACGATGACTGTCGTCGTCACGACGGCACGGCAGACGCGGACGCGTATGCGCGCCTTGCATACGACGTGCTCGCGCGCGTGCACGGCAACGACGACGGCAACAACAGTGAGGACGACGGGGCCGCCGAGGTTGTCGTGTTGTGTGTACGGCAACCCGCACTGCTGCTGCGACTGCTGCGCGTGCTTGCAGAGAATGCGCACGACGTGTGGTTGTCGTATGCACACACGTGTGCAGCACAGCTGTTGCGTGCTCTGCTGACGCTGCTTGCCTGTCTGGCGGCCACCACATCGACAGTACACAACAACAACAGCAACATAAACAACAGTGACAGCGACGACAGTGACGGCAGTGATGACGATGACGACAAGGTCAGTGTCGATGGTGTGTTGTGTCGTGCATGGCGGTCGCTGCAATGGCCGGCGAACGCGACGAGTCACGGCGACGACGACGACAATGACAACGATGACAACAACAGCAGCGATGACAAGGACATGTCACTGACGTTTGTACGTCATGGCTACACAGCAAGCACAGCAACAACAACAAGAGCTGACGTCAACACACAACAACAGACACGCGACAGCACGTTGACGAGGACGACGACGGCGACACGGCAACACAGGCAGCCACATTCGCACAAGAGCAGCAGCAGCAGTGTGTCCTGCTTGCGATGGCGTTGTGTGGTGTGTGACGAGCCGTTCGGTGCGTGCACAACAACAGCAACAACAAGAGGCGCAATGCAGCAGCATCAACAACAACAACGTCGTCATCTGCGGCACGACGACGTGCCAGTGAGTGCGTGTGCTCTGTACGATGCGTTGCTGCGTCGTGACGGCGTCGCGTCGCCCTACACGGGGCTGTGTACAACATGGTGTGACGCAGACAACACTCACGATGACGACGAGGACGACACGTCGTCGTCATCGTCAGAGCATGACGATGCCATGCAGCAGCAACAGCAACGACAAGAGCAGCAGCGCGAAGACGAGAGCGACACGCAACCGCAGGAGCAGCAGACGCGAACGCAAACGCAGTCGGAGGCTGTCACGCGAACAACCTCACTGCACTCGACTCGCAGCCTATCGCAGCAACACAGCAGCAGCAGCAGCAGCAGCAGCAGCTGTCACAGCGAACAGAGCAGCACGGAAGAAGGACGCAGTTGCAGTGAGGATGCAGCGGGCGACGGTGACGTGACGTCGTCGACGTCGGCGGCCACACACACGGCGCACACACTGACAGCACACAGCGTCACGAACGCAGGTACGCACAACAATGATGACACGAGCAACAGCAGCAGCAGCAGCAGTGCAGCACAGAGTTACTACTCGGGCTATCGTCACCACGACAGCGGCAGCGATGACGGGCCGCATAACAACAATGACAACAACAATGACGATGACGAGGCTGACGCGACGGTGGCGCAGACGACGCTGACACTGCGATACAGCGACGATCACCACGTCGACGGCGACACGAGCCGCGATGACGGCGTCCACGTGACGGGTGAGGGCGAATGTGCACACGGCACCTTTCGCCTCCGCGGCGTTCTGCTCAGCTCACTCATGTTGTGTGGCACCGTTGTGTTCGACAAGAGCAGCAACAGCAACAACAACGGCAACGACGACGAGGAGGACAGTGCGATGCCGGTGGGTGAGTGGAGCTGCCCGGCGTGTACGTTCGCCAACAGCGGTGACTGCACGCGTTGTATGATTTGTGCCACGGCGCGGCCGGGTGCGTTGTGGTCGTGTCTGCTCTGCCGCTACGCGTACAACCCAGTGAGCTGTGTGCTGTGCTCGACGTGCGGTCAGCCGCGGACACGACGTGGCGGTGGCGGTGGCGGCCTCGGCAGCCTCGTCGGACTGCGCTACGGCAGCAGCAGTAGCAGCAGTAGCAACAACAACAACAATGTGAGTGGCGGTGGTGGTGCAGCAGCAATGTGTGAGCGTGTGTGTTGCTGCACATCGTGTGGGCAGCTGCAGTTGTACAGTGGCGGCTTCGCTGGACTGCGGCTGCGCCGTCGCTGTGACGCGTGTGCGCGCACGACACGTTGGCTGCCGCGTGACGTGTACACGGGCACACTGCACGCACACGTGGTCGGTGGCGGTGATGTGCTCGACGCGACGGTGCACGTGGCCGGTGTGACGGTCGTGTTGCGTGGGCTGCGCACGCGTGCGTACAGCACCGCCTCGCTGCGACGTTTGTGGCGTACACAGCGCACGCAAACATGCAAGACGACGACGACGAGGGCTACGTCCGCGTCCGCGTATGCACCCCCATTGCTGCAACAGCAACGGCAACAAGGCAGACGACGTCACTCTTGTCCGTGTCGTCCGTCGCCGACGACGACGGCGCACACGCTGACACTGCGCGCGTGTGGCTGCACACACGACGTCCGCCGCGCACTGGCGCACTACGCGAGTGTGTTGTGTGTGTGCTGGGGCGTGTCGTGTGCGCCTCGGCTGTTTGCACAGCCTGCTGTGTTGCGCTGTCTGCGTGTGTGTGACGTGCAGGCGTTGCAGCACATACGACACGTCGTGACCAGGGCAGCCATGGCGGGTGCAAGAACAGCAACAACAACGATGGCGACAGCAGGCGGCAACGCGCTATGGTCGCAACAGCAACAGCAGCAGCCGTCATCGTCATCGTTGTTGTTGCCCTCGTCGCCATCGCTGCTGTCACCTCACGTGGCACGTGACATGCTGTGTGCGTGCATGCGTGTGCTGCTCGACGCGGACGACAGCGATGAGGCGATGACGGCGACGACGGTGCAAATGACGGCGTCGTTCGCGATGGCGGTGCTGCGCAGTGATGCACAGCTGCGTGTCTACGCAGCACACGTCTACTACGCCCTCTGCCGCGTTGCGTGCAACAACAACAGCAACGACAGCAACGACGACGACAACAACAAGGCAGTGGCAGATGCGAGCAACATGCACAGCAACATGACTACCACCGCTGCACAGGCGGCTGCTGCAGTCACTGCTGCTACCAGTCATCGCTGCAGCTGCGCCTCGTCGTCGTGTGTCATTGGCATGTGTCGTGGCAGCGCCGCTGCACGTGCGCGACGCGAAGCGTGCTACGCGGCGATGCTGCAGCTGTTGCGTGACGACACAATGGGCAGTGCACTGTGCGCTATTGTCGCGCGAGCGTCGTACACGCACACGGCCCTCGCCCCGCTGCCCCTGACGCGGTCACAGCGTCGTGTGCTCGTGCACGTCCTCGCATACGGCGAGCAAGATGACGTCGGCGGTGAGGGCGGCAACACGGACGACACACACGACAGCCGCGACGCGTGCGCGATGCCGCCGCTGACGACGACGACTACGGCGCCGTCTGCTGCAGTTGTGCCCTTGTCATTAGCCTATGCGCAGGTGCACATGCGCGTGCTCGGCAGTGCGTGTCTATCGCGTGCCTTGACATGCATGACGCGTGCACAGCCGCTGCCGCGTGTGTGTGCGCTGCGCAGTGTGACGGCCGCCCTGCCGTATGTGCTGCCATTGCACAGCACACACCTCGACGCGGCTGGACAGCTGCTCGTCGGACAGGTGCGTGGCAGTGTGGGTGTGGCGCCGTGCAATGGTGGGCGCTATTACTATGAGATTGTGTTGCCACCGAACATGACAAGCAACAACAACGGCAACAACAACGGCAGCAGCAGCAGCAGCAGTGGCAGCAACAGTATAGTCATGGTGGGGTGGGGTACGCTGCAGCATGAGCAGCTGAGCAGCAGCCAACACGTCGGCAACGACATGCACTCGTGGGCGTACAACTGCAATGATCGTGTGCGGCTGATGATGACGGAGCAGTACGTGCCGTTGCCGTGTGCAGCGAGCGCGGCAGCAACAACAAGCCGCAGCCGCAACAGCACAGTGACGGCAGCACTGCATACGACGGCTACACAACAGCAGCCACTGCGGCCGACGAGCGGCGATGTCATTGGCGCACTGCTCGATCTTGACCGCCGCATGATGTGCTGGTCTGTCAATGGTCATGAGCTGCTGTGGCTGACGGTGCCGCTGCAGGGCGAGAGCGAGTGCGTGTACCCGTACATTAGCGCTGCCGTCGCGCACACGCACGTTGGTGTGCAGGTGCGCCTCGCACACACACTGTACAAGCCGTCACACTATGTCGACTATACCCCACGCAGCAGCGCCTGGTTGCTACAACACGATCAGCAACAACAACAAGAAGCGATGCAAAGACGCACAGACGCGGGCGATGATCGCGATGCAGAGGACAATGTGCACGTGCACACGTCACCACCACCACAACCAACACAACAGCAGCAGCAGTCGTTGTCACCACTTCCTTCGCTTGACTATAGCGCATACTGCGAGCTGAGTGCGTTGCTTGACGCGGTGGCGCCGACGGCGGCTGCCGTCAGCAACAGCAGCAGCGCAGCGTCGTCGGCAACGGCAGCAGACGCAACAACGACAACAACAGCGTCGTCGTCGCTTGTCAGTGCGACTGAGCTGTGTCGTGCACTGCCCGCGTACCCGCGTCTGCAGCACGCCGTCACGCAGCTGCGTCAACGTCATGCATATGAGCACAGCAGCAACAACAACAACAACGATGTTGCTGATGACGAGCACGATGCCGCACGCACGATGCAGTTGTTGCTGCCGTACATGACACATGTACGCGCGATCAGCAGCTTGGCTGTGCTTGTCGCACATTGCAACGGCGACAGCAACACGCGACGAGCAAAGATCACAAAAACAACAGACACCGCACGAAGAGCAGCAGCAGCAGCAGCGGGCGATGACGCTGTTGTTGCAGCAGCAGCGACAGCACCGTTGTATGACACAGACCATCTGGTGCGTGAGTTGCTGCTCAGTGACGCACGATGGCAGCTGTTTGTCTACAAGGGCGGGAGCAGCCTGCGGCCGCTCTCGTTGGCGGCGCATCGTCCACGCACGGTGCACATTAATCTGCACGAGGCACGGCAGGTCGCCGACGCCGTCGCCGAGCAGGACAAGGAAGATGACGAAGACAGCGTACAGACAAGCAGCTCTGCGGCGGCGACAGCAGCGACAACGATGACGACATGTCAGACAAACAACAACAGTGCCGTCGAGGCGGATGACGATGGCGACGACGACGACGGCAGCGGTAGTGGTGGTGGCGGTGGTACAGCAAGCGACGAACAACAACAGCGGCAACAAGAACGACAGCAGCAACGGCGACAACGACAGCAGCAGCTGCTGCAGCGTCGCCTGACATCGACGGTGACGGGGCAGTTGTTTGCGCAGCTCGAGCGCGCCGCCGTCTACGCCAATGCCGTCATGTTCACTGTCGTGCTGAGCGACGCGACGACGACGACGGACGCGGGCGGGGTGACGCGGTCGGTGCTGTCGACGATGGCCGATGAGCTCAACTATCGTGTCCGCACAGCAGCCACAGCTGCAGTCGCCGCCGCACCCGTCGTCACGACAGCGTCTGCGGGCACGCAGGAGCACGACGGCAGCGCGCAGACGGCGTCCTCGTCGTCCTCGTCCTCGTCGTCTGCAGCAGCTGTCATAAGCGGTGGTGGTGGGCGTGGGGAGCCGGTGGTGCCACTGATGCGCTTGTGCGCCCACAGCAGCACCTTCACGGTGGTGCCGAACATGTCCTGCTTCGAGCACGACGGCAGCGCGGGACTGTGTCGGCGCATGTGGGTGTGGCTGGGCAAGATGCTCGGCAATGTGCTGCTCTGCGGCACAGCAAAGCTACCGCTGCAGCTGCCACGTCTTGTGTGGAAGTTTCTGACCTATGACAGCGTCACAATCGACGATTACTACCACGACATTGACGACACGGTGCGTTTGTCGCTCGAGGACGATGAGTTTCTGCGCAACGATGCATATTTTCTCAGTGTGGTACGCGGACCATACGACAGCAATAACAACAACAACAACAACAGCAGCAGCAGCAGCAATCCGTATGTGGCGGCCGCCTTGTTGCTGCTGCGTAGTCATCGTGGTGTTGCAGGTGCTGCCGCGCCTGCGGCTGCGAATAGTGCAGGTGATGGTGGTGAGAGTGTAGCAGCGGGTGCGACGGGTGGTGGTGGTGCTGCTGCTGCTGCTGCTGCTGCCAGTGGTATGATGAGTGGTGTCGTCACGCCCTGTCCACAACGCTACGCGTGGAGTATGACGCCGGCGATTAGTCGGCAAGACCTGTACGCACTCGTCAACAACAACAGCAACAACAACAACAGCGTGGACGAGAGTACGACGCACGCGACGACGAGCCACCCTGCGAGCTATCGCAGCACAAGTGTGACGACGACTGGTGGTGGTGCTGCTGGTGCTGCAACAACGACGACAAGGATGCTGCTGACGGATGCACATGTGCAGCAGCGTCGGCACCTGGCTGAGCAGGCGCTGCTGCATCGCTTCGACGCCGCCCTACTGCCGCTGCGTGCGGGGCTGACGACAGTCATCCCTGCCGCCGCGCTGCGCACGATTCGCTGGAGCGACCTGCAGGTGCGCATCTGCGGCAGTGCGTGTGTGAGCGCCGAGCACGTGCTCGCCTACTGCGAGACAACATCGCTGCCGGTCCACCTGCGCGAGGCGTTGACGCGTGTGCTGCACGACATGACGCCACGTGAGCGCGCGCAGTTCCTGGCCTTTTGCTCTGGCCAGGCTACACTGCCCCTGCCTGAACGCGTGCATGTGACGTGCGGCGACGATGCGGCGCAGCTGCCGACGGCGCACACGTGCTCGCCCATCTCACTGCGACTGCAGCCCTACCGCGATGCGGCCGAGCTGCGTGCTAAGCTGTCGCTGTGTCTGACACATGCACAGCACTTTGGCCTCGCCTAAACGAGCGCACACACATACATACATCTGCCTGTGTACATGTGTGTGTGTATCATGTTCTTTTATGTGTGTGTGTACGTATGTATTTATATATATATGTTTTGCTCGCACATGCTTTACTTTGCTTGTGTATGTATGTGTGTGTGTGTGTGTGTATGTGTAGTTTCTGCATGTACATAGCCACGATGGAGTCGGAAGTGACGACGACAATAACGACGAGGGCGGACGAGGAGGTCATGCACAATGACAATGTTGTGCGTGTGACAGTCGACAATGACGCCACAACAACATCACACAGCGACACACACGTCACCAACACTACAACCAACGCACAATGGCGGCTGCACTGCCAGGCAGCCGTCCTTTGTGTGGGTGAGGCGTTTGGTGACTTTGCGGTAGAGCTGACGCGGCCGTCTGTCACACACACACGCACAGCAGAGGACAACAATGACAACAACAACAATGATAATGACCATGGCGATGAGGACGATGACGAGGATGCGTTACCGACGCAATGGCAACTGCGTGTGTGTCGTGCTGCACACGACAACAACAGCAGCAGCAGCACTGAAGACGATGCTGCTGCTGTTGCATCAGCTGCAGGTGATGTGTGTGTATACGACATGTTGCTCGACTTTGTCGACATGCAAGCAGAGTGTTGCTCGTCGTCTGCGACAACAAGAGCAGCAGCAACAACAGCACGGGCGCCAAGGAGTGTGATGTCGCACAAGGTGGTGAAGCTTGAGGCGGAGCAGCTGTACAGCGTGCGTGTACGCTGCTACAGCGCGGCGCAGGCGCGGTGGACGGCGTGGTCGCCTGCGGTGTACGCCGTCACGCTGCCACGCGTGTGTGTGACGATCGCCGACGTGGGTGCCGAGCATGTGCGCATTCAGTGGGATCGCAAGCCAACAACCACAACCACCACATTGACAGCAGCAGCAGCAGAAGGTGCAAACGCACGCGGTGACAAGGTTGTGCTTGCACCGCATCGCTGCGTAGAGCGCACGCGGCGCGTCGCGGCAATGGCGGGCATGGAACTGCGACTGCTGCGTGAGCATGACATGCACGAGGTCTACACACGCCGCTGCAACAACAACAACGACAACAACGACGACAATGGCGGTGACGGGGGCGAGCGGGCTGTGGTGGTGCACGGCTTGCAGCCAGGTCACGCCTATGTCGTGCTCGCGCGGTACGCAACGCTGCTCGGCACACCGCGAAGCTGGTATGAGGTGGCACGTGTGTGTACGTCGCCGGCGCTGCAGCTGCGCGTGTGTGCACGCGGTGAGCACGCCTTGACGGTGCAGTGGTCACATGTACGGCCTACCTACGCCATGGACGACGAGGACGAGGACGAGGTGGTGGTGAGTGCGAACACGAATGTCAGCCACAACACGCGCCAACAGGACGCTACGCTTGTCGAGCAGCAGCAGCAGCAGCAGCACGATGCGGACAAGAGCGGTGCGCTTGTACATCGCGCCGGCTATGTGGTGGCGTTGCTCGATGTGCAGCACGTCGAGCTGCGCCTCGACAGCGACGGCGTGCCGCTGCACCGCGTCACGCTGCCCGTGACGGCGACGACGCGTGCGTCGTGCTGTGGTCGCTATCGCTTCGACGGCCTGCCACCGGGTACGTCGTTTTCGGTGACGGCGCAGGACGTGTCCGCGCGCGGCCGCGCCGGGGCGTCGGCGACGCTGTCGTCTGTCCGCACCGCCGCAACGCCGCGACTGCGTGTGGCTGCGGTCGGTGAAGGTTTCGCCTCGCTGACGTGGACACGCATACCCGACGACGACGATGACGATAACAACAATGACAGCGAGCAGAGGGCGACGCGGAAGGACAAGACGAATGGGGACGACAACAACAACAACAGCATTGACGACCGCGACGAGCACGACGAGCACGACGACGCCACTGCACAGACGACGTCGCTGCGCGAGTGCAAGGTCGAGTATGAGCTGCGTAGTCGCGAGAGCGCCTACACACAACACGACATTGTCACACTGCCCGTGCAGCCAACAGACACCGCCGCCACCGTGCCGTCGTCCTCATCGGCGAACCACGACGTGGGCAGCAACACCACAGACACGGCTGCGCGTGCGCGTGTGCAGCAGCAGCTGCGTGGCCGTGTGCTGCACTTGCGTGGCTTGTGCGCTGGCACGAGCTATGACGTGCGCGTGCGCGTGTGTCTCGCCCCCGCACACGACGCCAGCGACAAGAAGAAGACGAAGAAGGACAAGGACGGCGATGATGACCGCCTCGCAGACGAGGCAAGCAGCAGCAGCAGTGGTGAGGGTGAGGAGGAGTGGGGTGCGTGGAGTGAGCCGCATACGGTGCGCACCACACCACACGCCACGGTGGCTGTGGTCGAACGTGGTGAGGACTTCTTCTGCCTTGCCTGGCCTCACGCACACACAGAACAACAACAAGAGCAACAACAACAACAACAACTGCAGCGACTGCAACAACAACAACAACTGCAACAACACCAGGGCAACGTCAACAACAAGGAGGAGGACAGCAACACCACGGCAGCAACAGCGCAGCAGGAGCATGCAGGCACGCACATATACAACATCGTTGTCGATGCCCTCGTCGCGCCTACGATGGCGATGACGCTGACAACAACACCACACGGCAACGGCGACGGCGACGACGACGTGGTGACACGGAGGCGTGTAGTGCGTCGCGTCAATGTGCTCGACAAGACAGTCTACCTCGACGATGTCACGACGCAGACAACAACAGCAGCAGCAACAACAGCAGTGCACAACAACGACAATGACGACGATGACGATGACAACAACGCCTTTGCATCAGGCAAGAAGCCGCGCGCCGTCGACGACGCCGCCGTGGCACGTATGCGTGAACGCGTCCTGCGCGTGGGCCAGCTGTGCGAGAATACGCTGTACGAGGTGCGCATGCGTGCCTGGCAGCGCAACACACTGACGGGCGAAGAAGAGTGGGGCAGCTTTGCGCCTGTGCAGCGCGTGCGCACACTGCAGGCCGTCGCCCTGCGCGTCCTCGACGTGGGCGAAGATTTTGCACAGCTGCAGTGGCGTCGTGGCCTCGATGTACACGCGGACGAGCTCGTCGCCGCCGCTGCAGCTGCAGCACAGCAACAAGAGGACAAGAAGAAGAAGAAGAAGGCGACAGCGCCAGGCAAGGCCAAGCAGCAAAAGACGGCAGTGACGTCAGCAGCAGCGACAGCAGCGGCGGCAGATGAGGACGAGGCGGACAACAACGATGACAACGACATTGCTGCTGTGACGGCGGCAGACGACGAGCACACGGCGCTGTCGCGTGCATGGGAGGTGCTCAAGTACGAGGTCGTCGTCGGCTGCGTCGACACCGCCGAGGACGTTGTGCTGCGGCGTCAGGTGCTCGACACGACGTACACAATCACCAACCTGCGCCCGGCAACGACGTACACGATTGCGGTGCGCGCGTGTGATGTGCGGGAGCAGTGGGGTGCGTGGAGCACGCACACCCTGCGCACCCTCGCCGGCGTCCTCACGCGCATTGACGAGGTCGGTGAGGACTTTGTTCGGGTGTTGTGGCATCGGCAAGCGGCTGGCCTGCTGCGTCGTCATCGTCATCATCACAACAACAACAACAACAACAACAACAACAACAACAACAATGACAACAACAATGATGATGATGATGACGACGAGGACGTGGAGGATGATGCGACTGCGCTGACGCTTGCTGACGGCTTCGTTTCGCAGTACGCCGTCTTTGTCTACAGCGTCGACACCGCCGCCGCCGTCGCGGTGAACGTGCCCGATGAGGAGAGCGGCTACACGGCTGGCGGCAACAGCGACGTGGTGCGGCGTGCGTGGGTGACGAGCGAGCACACGTCGCTGTGTGTGCGTGAGCTGCTGCCAGATCGCACGTACGCCGTCGTCGTGCGCGCGGCGACGGCGAGTGGGCGGTGGGGTGTGTGGAGCGCGCCGGCGTACTTTGCCACGACGGCGCCGTGCCGTGTGCCGGTCGAGCAGCTGAATATTGGCGAGAACTATGTGCACCTGCTGTGGACGCGCGACGGCGATGGGGCGGCGCTGGGCAGTGCGCCCACACCTACAACAACAACAACAACAGGAGCAACAACATCCTCCTCCTCACCACGACTGACGACAGTGATGCGTGACGGCCGTGCGGTGGTGTACGGCGACCGCACCGTGACGGCGCAGCAGCTGCGCATCCAAGGCGTCAACACGCAATATTTTCGCGACCACAGCCTCGACGCACAGCTGCGTGAGCTGAAGATCTACGGCCTGTCGCCGGCCTCGGCGTACACGATTCAGCTGCGTGTGTGTGGCGGCAGCGGGTGCTGGGGGGTGTGGAGTGCGCCGGTGCCCTTTGTCACCCGCGACACACTCCTGACGCGCGCCGTCGAGGTCGCCGAGGACTACGCGACGGTGGCGTGGGAGCGGCGCAAGGCGGTCAACCCGCACGCGTACCCGACCGGCCGCGGTGTCGTGACGTCGTACCACCTGCGCGTGTACAACGCACACGGGGTGCACACGGAATGCTTCGTCGGCGATGGCGACTGCCCTTACCGCATTGTGGGCCTGCAGCCCGACACGTACTACTGTGTACAGATGAAGGCAGCGTACAATGACGAGGAGTGGGGCTTGTGGAGCAGTCCGCTGTGGTGTCTGACGATGCCGCCGCTGCGCGTCGATGCGCAGCTCATCTCAGAGGAGTTCTGTGCCCTGTCGATTGTGCGGCCCCCACAGCAACGCCGACTGCCCGAGGACGATGGCAACCCGTCGTCGACGTCGTCTGCCGTCGTGCGCGCACCGCAGCAACAACAAGAACAGCAACAAGAACAAGAGCAGCAGCAGCGAGAGCACACGAGTGACGTGGCGGCTGACGTGGCCGCACCGCCACTCGCACACGATGTCAATGTGGCCTTTGGACAGCTGCGGCCACACCTCATGCTGTGCGTGACGACGCCCCTCGTCACACCGTTGCCCTACACCACACCAGGCATGAACAGCAACAACAACAGCACAACACGACACACCTCACGTGACGGCAACACGCACTACTACAACAACAACAGCAGCAGCAGCAGTAGTTTGCCACCACACGCGGCCCAGCATCACCGTCTTGTGTACCAGACTGAGCTTGTCAGCACGGCAACGACGACGTCGCACACGGTGCCCAGCCTACACCGCGGCACCGTCTACAGCGCCGCAGTGCGCGCAAAGCTGCCGAGTGGGGAGTGGGGTATGTGGAGTGCACCGCTGTGGTTCGCGACGGTGCCGAGCACACGCGTACGCTTTACTCAGGTCGGTGAGAGCAGTGTGACGGTCGCGTGGGAGCGGCAGACGACGACAACGACAGCGTCACAACAGCAGCAGCAGCAGCAGCAGCAGCAGCAATCGTCGCCACTGCAGTCGTCATCTTCGACAGATAAGAACAACAAGGACGCGAGTGCGACGGGCGATGCCGCCGCTGCCGCCGCGTCTGCCGCCGAGAGTGTGGCGCAGATTATGCATGGTCGCGGTGTCATCACCGCCTCACGCGTGCGCATACGCGAACTGAGCAGCAGCAGCAGTGGCAGCGCTGTCATGACGACTGCCTCGTCGTCGCGCGGTGGTGGCGGCGGCGGTGGTGGTGGTGGTGGTGGTGGCACGCACACGGAGACGGTGATGGTGGACGATGGCAGTGTGCGCACACTGCGCTTGTCTGGCCTGCGCCCCGCCACGCGCTACGCGGTCGCGGTGCAGACGTACAATGACAACTATGACTGGGGTGCGTGGTGTGAGGAGGCGGTGGTGTGCACCGTGCCGAGTCTGCGCATTCGTCTGCACCACATCGCCGAGGACGCGGTGTGGTTGTCGTGGTCGCGCAACGCCGACGCCGGCAGCGGCCTCGACGCGTACACCGCCATCAACGCCAACCTAGCGGCGCGCGCGTACGAGGTCTGCCTCGTCGGCGCAGGCGGCTTCTGCGTACGCAAGCAGCTCGACGACACGCGCCTGTTCATGCGTGGCCTGCGGCCGGGCGCGGTGTACGGCGTGCACGTCCGCGCCTGCTTCGCGGCAACGGGCGAGTGGGGCCTGTGGGCGTCGCGGCTGCTGCGGACGCGGCCGCGTTGGCGCGTCACGAGTGGCACCACCGGTGAGGATTTTGTGGTGCTCGAGTGGCGCCGTCATCTGCCGCTGGCTGAGGAGGAGGCGGCGGGGGTGGCGGCGGCTGCGGCGTTTGCGCCGCTGCCGTCGTGCCGCCGACGTGAAGGCGACAATGTTAGCACGGCGACAGCTGCAATGATGCGTGCGCGGCGTGACGGACGTGCGTCACGACGCAGTCTACGCGGTGCCGATGCACTGCCGCTGCCGCCACCCTCGTCGTCCTCGTCGCAGCAGCAACAGCAGCAGCAACGACAAGGTCAGCACGCACACGGACGTGCGTACTATGGTAGCGGCTACGGCGGCGACTATGACGACGGCAACGACGCGTACGGCGAATATGACGACAAGGACGAGTATGACGACGATGACGAGTATGACGACGATGACGAGTACGACGACGGTGGTGGCTACGGGGCGTACAGTCGCCACTACACCTCGACGGCGCTGCTGCCCTCGTCGTCGCGTGTGGGCAAGGTGCACATTGCCGAGACGCGTGACGTGGTGCTGCAGTTTCGACTGCGTGTACAACGCATCGGTGGTGCCGCGGCCATGACAACAGACGGCGGCGGCAGTACGACTACTGCAACAGCAGCAGGCGAGGCAGTGACGCGTGTGTACGACCTGGCACCGAGCGTCAGCAGCTTCCGACTGCGCGATTTGCAGCCGTCGTGCGAGTATGCTGTGTGGCTGTGCTCGAAGGGCTACGACGAGGTGTGGGGGCCGTGGAATGAGGAGGTGCGCATACGCACCTTGCCGAAGCTGCAGCTGACGGTGCATGACGCCGGTGAGGACTATGTGAGGGTGTCATGGCAACGCGCACCGTGGTGTGGGCCATTGCTGTCGTCGTCCGCGTCAATGACGGCGTCAGCGACGACGACGACAGCGGCAGCAACAACAACGATAACAACAGGGCACAACAACAACAACAGCAGCAACAGCAACAGCGCGGCGGCAGTAGTAGACACGAGCAATGCCGAGGCGTATGTGGTCGACCAGGCCGCGAGTGGCTATCAGGTGCGCGTCTGCGACATGGCAGGCAACACGGTCGCCTCGCGCATGCTCAGCTACAAGGAGCGCAGCTGCGAACTCGGCGGACTGCAGCGTGCGACGTGTTATACGGTGCAGGTGTGTGCCAAGGACACGTACGACACCTGGGGCCTGTGGAGCGATGCGCGCCGCGTCGTCACACTCGCCGGTGTGCGCACACGCGTCTGCTGCCTCGGTGAGACGTTTCTCGATGTGCGCTGGTCACGTGAAGATGAGCGCGACGACGAGGAGGAGGACGACGAGGACAACGACGAGGAGGACAACGAGGACGAAGAGAAGGGCAGCGATGACGAGGTGGCGAGGGCAGTTGGCGGCGGCGGCGGCGATGTGTTTGTGCCTGATCGCACGGTGACGCAGTGGCAGGTGCGAGTGACGTGTACACGCGTCTTTGCTGGCGTCGTCACGACGACAACAACAACAACAACACTGCTGCAGGACGAGCATGCAGGCGATCAGCTGCAGCAGCAGCAACTCATACAACAACAACAGCAGCAGTCATCGTCGTCGATGCACCGCGAGATGATGCTCGATGCGGATGTGTGTACGCAGCGACTGCACGAGTTGCTGCCACACGCCACCTACACGATTGCCGTGCGCGCGCGCAACACGGCGGGCGAGTGGGGTCACTATGGCGCGGCGGCGACGGCCACCACACTACCGCTGCTAAGCATTGCCGTGCATGAGGTGGGCGAGACGTTTGTGCACCTGACCTGGCTGCGACCGCAGCGTGTCGTGGCCGCCACGGACGAGGAGGTGCAGCAGCAACAACAGCAGCAACAGCAACAACAACAGTACACAAGCAACAGCAACAACAAGATGACGAGTGCGGCAGGTGAGGCAGACGACGTGGCAGCAACAGCAGCAGCAGCAACGTCGTCATCGTCCTCTGTCATACCCACATGCTTCCCTGCGTGTGCGGCACTGCACAATTACCTCGTGCGCGTGCGCCCCTACGCCGGCGAGGCCGCCTTTGACGCCCACGACGAGCCCGTCGTTGATGGCGCGCGTGTGTATGAGACGACGCAGCCGTCACTGCGCGTGGGCAACCTGCTGCCCGGCGTGCGGTACACCTTCTCGGTGTGTGAGCAGCTCGTCGACGAGACGGGTGAGCTGCCGCCGTCGGACGACGCCGTGTACGACGAGTACGATGGCGGCAACGACAACGACAACAATGACGAGGAGCAGCAGGAGGAGGATGCCGAGGGGCGCACTCGCAGTGCGTGTTGCTGGGGTGCACCCGCGTATGTGCCCGGGTGTGTCGAGACGGTGCCGCCGCTGTGTGTCATTCCTGTTGAGATTGGCGAGGACTACTGCCTGGTCGAGTGGCGTCGCATGCATCGTCACGCAGCGGCACACGTCCTGCAAGCGGCCTCGCTCTCGGCACAGCAACAACAACAGCAGTCACCGTATCGTTGCAATGACAACAACAGCAACACGGAGGGCGGTGTGTTGCGCATCGGTCGTGGCACACTTGCGGCGGCCGCAGCGGCGGCGGCGAACACGACGACACATGTGCTGCAGTCGCATGTGGCCGTCACGGAGCACGCGTCGCGTGTGCGTGAGTATGAGCTGCATACGGTGCGGCTCGACAGCGACGCGCTGACGGCGTACACGGGGCCGCTGTCACGCGACACACACGACCGCGTGCCGGCGTCACGCACTCACGCGAGCCTGTCGCAGCTGCTGCACAGCACCATCTACGCCATCCGCGTCCGCGCGCGCAGTGCGGCCGGCGCGTGGGGTTTGTGGAGTGCGCCCACGCGGTTTGTGACGCAGAGCCCGCTGCAGCTGTCGGTGTGTGCAATCTATGAGACGAATGTGGTCGTGTCGTGGTCGCGACCGCTGCCGACGTGGGCGGCGCAACTGCAACAACAACAACAACAACAACAACAACAGCAACAACAGCAGCAACAACAGCAACGAGAAGGGCAGACAACATCATGCGATCACGACAACAATGACGATGATGCGCAGACGGCGGCTGTGCGTGCACTGCGTGAGGTTGTCATGGCCGACTATAGTGTACATCACTATGAGGTGCAGTTGCGTGGCATGTCGTGCACACTTGAGCGCGACGTCATCGTCGACGCACACCACGTCACCGTCTCTCTTGCCGGACTGACACACAACACACTGTACAGCGTGTGCGTGCGCTCGTTTAGCGAGACGGCGCACTGGAGTGCGCTGTCGAACACGGAGGCGGTGCTGACGCTGTGTGCGTTGCGTGCCGAGACGGCGCACTACACCGAGAGCACCGCGACGCTGCGGTGGAGCCGACCACGCAATGACGTGCAGCGACTGCTGCCGCTGCTCGAGCGCAGCCGCGCAACGGCGGAGCGGCTCTGTGACGAGCGTGAGCGACAGGAGTTGTACGAGCTAAAGCGGCGTGTGCAGGCGCGTGAGTCGATGATGGCGGATGGCGGCAACGACAGCCACACAACAACAAGAACAACAACAGCCACCACCACGACCACCGTAGGAACAGCAGGAGCAGCAGTGGTGGATGTGGCAGATGGCGAGTGGGCCGATGAGCACACGCGACACGCACACAATGCACGACGTCGTGCCGCTGCCATACATCACCTGTTGCCCGAGAATATACACCTCGGCGATGTACACAACAGCGGCTACGAGGTGCAGCTGCTGTCGTCGCGTGCGCCCGCCACGCGCGCCGCTCTTGCCGCGGCAAACAACAACAACAGCAGCCATCATCACCACAATGGCAACAGCGGCGGTGGCACGATGGCAACATGCGACGATGATGACGACGATGACGCCGCCGAGGCACAGTGCGGTGGTGCAATGCTGCTCGTCTGTCGGCCGCGCATATGCAATGTGGCGCAGCTGCGTCTGCCCGACGACGATGTGCAGCTGCACACAAGCGCCGCGACGATGACGGGTCGTGTTGGCAGCGGAGGCAGCGGCAGCAGTCACCGCACAACGGCAACAACAACGATGACGCTGACAACAACGTCACCTCTGCTACAGCAACAGCAGCAGCAGTCGCTGCCCATCTACTACGTGGACGACGACGAGCAGAGTGCGGGTGGTGACGGCGACGACAGCGGCAAGAAGGCGCAGGCGACGGGCACGTCACCGCATCTGTCGCGACGTGGTGGTGACGGTATGTGCTCACTGCTCGACGACGCCGCTGCGCGTGTGGCGGCGCGCAATGCCGCCGCACACGCACTGTCGCAAGTGACGCCGCTCCTCGGCGATGCACAAGGCAACAACAGCAACAACAACAACAACAACAACAACAACAACAGCAATGCGGCGGCTGCAACGGTGCCGATGGCAGTTGACGAGGACGCACTCCTCGCACCGGGTGTGTTGCTCGACGTGGCACTGCGTGACGGTGTGTGCGAGGTGGTTGTCTATGGCCTGCGCCCCGCCACACGCTACGCGTTTGCCGTGCGCGCACGCAACGGTCGCCGCGAGTGGCAGCACTGGAGTACGCCGGTGCTGCTGCGCACACTGCCGTGCATCACACTCGCACACAGCCGCTGTGGTGAGCATTATGTCAATCTGTTCTGGCATCGTCAGCCCCGCGCACTGCGCCGTGCCGTGGCGGACGAGGAGGCGCGCATAGGCGAGGTGCAGGCGCTGCTGGCCTCTGCGCAGCTGGCCAGCGACGCGGATGTCGACAACAACAACGGCAACAACATGGCAGCAACGGACGACGGGGCGACTGTCGACACGGTCACACTGCTCGAGAGTGAGCTGCGACGTCTGCAGCGGCGCCGCGCACGACGAGCACGTCGCATGGCCGATGGCGATGTGCCCGTGTGGTGTGCCGCCACGACACCCATTCGTGGCTACCTGCTGCGTGTGGTGCACGAGAAGGGTGAGCTGACGGACCTGTACGTCGACGCGCGCACACGCACACTGAGCAACAGCAACAGTCACAGCACGAGCAATCGTCACTACAGCAGCTACGAGGGCAGTAGCGGCAGCGAGGCAGCAGCAGCAGCAGCAGCCACAACAGGAGCAGCAGGAGGTGGTGCCCTTGTCAGTGGTGTGGTCGGTGGCGCAGCCGCGTTCACCGTCACGGGGCTGCTGCCCAATCACGCCTACACGTGTATGTTGTGTGCCGACTATGGCGATGGTGTGTGGGGTGTGTGGACGCGTCCGCTGCACGTCGTCACACACAACCGTATGCAACTGCAGATTACGTACATGAGTGAATGCTTCGTTGATGTGGAGTGTACGCGGCTGGCGAGTAAGACGGCTGAGGCGGCACTGCAGCAATGGCGCAGCCGGCGCGACAGCTACGATGTGAACGGCGGCGGCGGTGACGACGACGCGAGCGCTGCGGCAACTGCGCTAGTGAACAACAACAACAACAACAACAACAACAAGGCGAGTGCCGATGACGCCGTCGTCGCCGCCGCCGCGGCGCTGTTGCAGCCGTACTACATCTATCAGGTACGCCTCACACGCGACCGCGACGACAACGACGACGACGACGACGGTGACGGTAGCGGTGTCATTGAGCGCTATCGCAACGTACGCGCACGCGGTGCGTTCCGCCTCGACGGACTGCGGCCGGACACAAAATATACGATTGCGGTGCGCGAGTGGGACGCGAAGGGGGACTGGGGCCTGTGGTGTGCCGCACGGACGTGTGTGACGCTGCCGGCGGTGTGCGTCACGTGCGACGACGCCGGCGAGGACTGGGCGGCGCTGTCGTGGTCTCGCGCGGCACGGCGTGTCGACTATGATCACGACATGCACGTGTTGCAGTACGGCGTGGAGACGATGGCGTACTATCTGTGTGTGCGTGAGCTGCTGCGGCTGCGGCCCGCACGCCGCACCGCGCACGACGACAAGAACAACACGGGTAGCAGCAACAACAACCACCGCGATGACGGTGTGTACGAGACGGCAGACGGCGAGGGCAGTGACACGGACGAGTCCGACGACGAGTCCGACGACGACGACGGCGATGACGATGGCGGTGGTGACGGCTACGATGGCAGCAGTCCGTTACCACACGCTGCCTCGTACACACAACAACAGCAACAGCAACAGCAGCAGCAACAGCAAAAGCAGCTGCACACCTCGTCACCGTCGCCGTTGTCTGTGCCGCTGCGCACGCGTCGCGAGCGTGCCAGTGTCGTGTCACTGAGCAGCGTAGGCAGCAACAACAGCAACAACAACAACAACGATAGTCGGCGACAGAGTGTCGGTGATGTGTCGCGGCGTGCAGAGGCGGCGACTGCGAGCGGCAACGCCGCTGCCGCTGCCGCCGCTGCTACAGCGATGATGTTGGCGTCGTCATCGTCGTCGCGGCGTTACAGCAATGCGTTCAGTGAATGCGACAGCCTCACGAGTTACACCACGAGTGGCGCGAACAGCAGTGTGGGTGGCGTTGCCGCCGCTGCGGATGTGCGTCATCGCGTGCCGCGTCCGCCACACGCGCCACACGCGCACTCGCATCACGCCAACAACAACGCCGCCAACAGCAGCAGCAACAACAACAGTTGCAGCCACGCCATTGGCGGCGGTGATGGCTACGACGACGACAGCGACGACGACGACGACGAGGACGAGGACGACAGCGAGGACGACGTCGATGACGAGTACGCATACTACGCAAGCGACGATACCGCACTCGCCGCCGCCGCCGCAGCAGCAGCGACGGCGTCGCGCAACAACAACAACAGCAGCAACAGCAGCAGTGCGGGTGGCCCGTGTCGACTGCACTCGCGCAGTGGCGTGGGCAGCGCGGGGCGCGCCTCTGTCGTGTCGATGACGTCGACGACGTCGTCCTTGTCACACGTCACGCCCATGGCGGCGGCGAGCGCGTCGCAGCAGCGGCGACGACACTCGCGTGTGCAGCGGCCGGCGAATGTGACGGAGCCGCTGACGTGGCTGCCGGGGTCGTCGCCGCCGCCGCCACGTGCACCACCACGTGAACGCTACACACGACCACGACGACGACGCAGCGATGACGGCGACGAGGACGAGGACGACAACAACAATGTTGATGATGTAGAGAAGCACGACGACACCGCACAGCGTGCACGCGAGGACACGAACAGCAACAACAAGACAACTGCTGTTGCTGCTGCCGCAGGAGGTGACGACAAGGACGCTGACAGCCACACACAACAACAGCAACAACAACGTCGTCAACATCGACGTCATCATCGTCGTCATCGCTACTGCCTCGTCACACGCCTCGACGCGGATGTGCAGCAGTATCGCGTGGACGGACTGTGGCCCAGTCGCTTCTACAAGATTGAGGTGTTGGCGATGACGACGGGGGCGCAGTGTGGTGCGTGGAGCGCGCCACGCTATGTGTTTACGCTGCCGCTGCTGCAGTTGCACGTCACCCACGCCGATGAGCAGCTGTTGCAGCTGTCATGGCATCGTCCCGCGGTGCCGCTGTCGCTGCCACCACGCTACCGTGTACATCGTCGCAGCAGCAACAGCATGAGCACGCTTGTCCTTGACGGTGCACACACCCACACGCAACAGCAACAGCAACAACAACAGCAGCAACGAGGTCGACGCCGACGAGGCGACGGTGTGACGATGACGACAACGACGAATGTGCGCTCTGACGCGGCCGCGGCGGCGGCGGACGTGTTCGCGGGGATGCAGGAGTGTGTGCAGTATGAGGTGCACATCACTGGACCCGACGGCTATGTGCACACGACACGGCTGCCGTCGTCGCGGACGGCGTACGAGCTGCGTGAGCTACGCATGGCGACGGCGTACACGGCACGCGTGCGCGCCCTCAACGCGCGCGGGCAGCTGTCGCAGTGGTCGTCTGCCACCACGGCGCACACACTCGGCCCGTTGTGTGCGCGTGTGCGGCTGCTGACGGAGAGCACACTGCATCTGTGCTGGTCACGTGACAGCAGTGCGCTGACGACTGCAGCAATCGACGACGATGCAAACAACAACAACAACAACATGGACGACAAAGACGACGAACAGAACAACAACAGCAACAGCACGAGACAGCTACTGCTGCGGCAACAACCACCACCAGCAGCCGTCACACCACGTGCAGACAGCTACCACATTGTCGTGTTGCAGCCACGCGGCGCCGCGTCACGCGCACGCGCGCGCACTGCAGCACCCGACGACAACAACAACAATGACAACAACAACAACAGCGTCGACGACGCAGACGACGGTGCCGCGTCTGTGACTGTGCCGCCGTGTGCACTCGTGCTCGAGCGCCGCGTGTCGGGCGAGGTGCAGTCGTACGACGTGGCGGCACTGCAGCCGGGCACCACATACGTGGTCGCCGTGCGCGCGCGTTGCCTGCGCGGTGGCGAGTGGGGCCAATGGTCTGCACTGCAGTGTGTTGTGACGCTGTCACGCATTACGCTGTCGGTGGCGGCGGTGGGGGAGGACTATGCTCGGCTGTATTGGCATCGTCGAGCGGCGCCGCCGCTGCTGCTGCTGCCGTCGTCATCGTCATCGTGTCGCACACCCACACGACAGCAACAACAGCAGCAGCCGCTCGCCAGTGACGACGACGACGAGGACGACGAATTTGACGAGGACGACAATGACAAGAACAACAACAACGATGATGACGATGATGATAATGTGGCGTCATCGGTGACTGCCTTTGCTACACTGCCGTCACTCGCTGAGTTGCGTGCACACTGGCAGGCGTACTGTCAGCAACGCGTGATGACCACGCCGACGACGGCGATGATGACGACAACGGCAGCAGCCACGGCCCTGTGCGGCAGCGTGTACACACCCCCGCAGACCAGCATTGTACACTATGCACTGCATATGCGTTGTGAGGGCGCGACAGAGGGCACGACGACGACGCTGGCCGGTGATGTGACGGCGTACACGGCACGCGCACTGCGCAGTGATGCCGTCTATCACCTGACGTTGCGTGCGTACTATTGCTGCAACGAGGGTGACGCGGACGGGACGGTGTTGCCTGCTGCAGCTACTGCTGCACGCACAACAACAACAACAACAATAGCTGTTCCTGCTGCGGCGAGTACAAGGTTGTGTACGTGGGGTGCGTGGGGCAGTGCGGTGCGCGTGTGCACGCAGTCACGGCTGTGTACGCGCATCCTCGACGTTGGCGAGGACTATGCGTGTGTGTGTTGGCAACGCATGAGCAGTGTGCACAACGAGGACGACGCGGACGACGCTGACGACGTTGACGAGGCGGAGGAGCACAGCGAGACGGCGGTGGCCATCTCGCCATCACGTGCGCACGCACTGCGCCGTCGCGCAGCATCGCGCAACGCCGCGGCGGCTGTCACGCTGCAACGCGGCACGTCCGAGCCCATTGTCGGCTATGAGGTTGTTGCCTATAAGCTCACCGAGACGATGACGCTGATGGGCGGTGGTGATGGCGGCGGTGAGGAGCAGATGCCAAGGCAGCAGCAGCAACAACAACACGGCGGCGTAGGCGACGCGCACGATGACGGCCGCGTCGACACACCCTCGCCAACCGCGACAACGGACGCGACGGTCGTGCGTGTGTCCTTTGTTCTCGCCACGGACGAGCTGAGGTGTACACTGGCGGGACTGCAGTCGAACAGCCGCTACCGCGTCGTCGTACGTGCCTGGTACACACCCTTGCAACATCAGCAGCAGCAGCAGTTGCAGCAACAACAGCAGCAACAAGAGCAACAGGTGACGGCGAGCGACAATGACGACGACGCCGACAGCGACGATGACGAGGCGCAGCGCATGCGTGACGAGCTGCTGCACCGCCTCTCGTCGACTGCCGTGGGCGATGCTGCCGTCGTCGACGCCGCCATCACGCACGTGCACGCGCTGCTGCAGCGCACACGCGCGTTGCCGGGCGTGTGGGGCTGCGCTGACGACGCCACGACACTGCGTGACATGTCCTGTCGCCTCGACGGCATCAGCGAGGACGGCTTCGCTGTGCACTGGTCGCGTGACACGGCGACAACAACAACAGCAGCAGCAGCAGCAGCAGCAGCCCTGACAACAACAACGGCCACGGCCGCAGCTGCAACGACGACAACGGTGACGACGACGTCGTCGGCATCGCCGTCGGTGCTGACACATATTGTGCAGCGCTATCAGCTGCGCATTGACGAAGTGCACATGGCAGACGACAACGACAAGGAGAAGGACGCCGCTGTCGGTGACGACACAACAGCAACAACAACAACACAGCAACAGCAACAGCAGCAGGCGCCACGTCACGACAGCGGCAGTGCCTATCGTCTGCACGAGATGCTACCTGCCGAGGCAACCACCTACACCGTCAGCGGACTGCAGCCGAGCACGCTCTTCTGCGTGCGTGTGCGCTGCTGCGTGAATGGTGTGTGGGGCCGTTGGAGTCGGCCAGTCTACGCACTCACCTCGCCGCGTCTGCAGCTGCGCGTGACGAGCGTGGGCGAGGGCTACGCGGCGCTGACGTGGTCGCGTGATGTGCGTGCGCGCACACTGCCGGACGGCAGCGTCGTCGCCGTCGAGGACGATGCAAGCTGCGACCGCTACGAGCTGGAGGTGCGCAGTGTGGCCGGGGGCTGCTACAACAACAACAACAGCAACAGCTACCATGGCGGTCTGTCTGCCGCAGCAGACGGCTTCTACTGGAGCAAACAGGTCAAGGGCACACGCAATCGCTGCGTTGTGCGCCACCTCAACGCGGACGCGGCGTACGTGGCGCGTGTGCGTGCGAGCGACGCGCTGCGGCAGTCGTGGTCGCTGTGGAGTGCGAGCGTGTACGTTGTGACGACGCCGCCACTCACCGTACGTGTGCGCGCGCCGTCGGAGTCGTTCGCGTACGTGTCGTGGTCGCGCGCGGCGCAGCAGGTGTGTCTGCACGGCGTGCAGATGGACGATGTCACGAGCACACGAGCAACAACAACAACAACTGCAGCAGGAGCAGGAGGAACAGCAGCGATGGCTGCCGTGACGGTGGGCAGCACCGACGTGATGGCGTATCACGTGTGCGTCTTCTACGCTGACGCGCGCCGCTATGCGCAGCGGCAACAACAACAGCAACAACAATATGCAACAACAATGACCACAACAACACCTCGCAACAACAACAACAGTGGTAGTGACAACAAGAACAACAACAGCAGCAACAATGGTGATGACACGAGCAGCCACGCCGGTGCAACGACGAGTGCGCCACTCGACGCGGCTGTGCAGCCCGGTGTGGCGATCATTGACAAGCAGCTGCAGCGTCATGTGCACCGCTACCGTCTCAGCCACCTCGAGGCGGACACGGCGTATGTGGTGGTGGTGCGTGCGTGCAGCGTCGACGGTGAGTGGGGCCTATGGAGTGCGGAGCAGACTTTTCGCACGGCGGCGGCGGCGCGGCTGTCTGTCGGCCACGTAGGTGAGGCCTATGTGCAGCTGCGCTGGCCGGTGAACACGGCGCCACCACGTCTACCACAGCCGCCACAACACGCGCAGCAGCAGTCGCAGCCGTTGTGTAGCGAGGAAGAAGGTGACACGGCAGTGACAACAACGAGTGTGTGTGAGGCGTCTGCAGCATCACCACAGCCACCACGACGGCCGCAGTCGCCACACACGACGACGTCGTCCTCGTCGCTGGCGCCTGGCAATGTTGCACAGGCGGTGCGCTATGTGCTCGTCTTGCGCGGTGACAGCGGCGCCGTGCGCGAGCACGTGTTTGACGCGTCGGCGTGTGAGCGTGTTGCTGTGCCGATGCCACATCGTGTCCAGAGTGACAGTAACAGCAATAACAACAACAACAAGGACAGCAGCGGCGACGACAAGGAGGGCGACATGACGAAGAACAACAGCAATGCGAGCAACGGCGACGACGATGACGACGAGGCGTTGCTGGCAGCCAAGACACGACTGACGATGATGCACAGCAACAGCAGCCATGCTGCTGACGACGACGACGAGGCCGCTGCTGCTGCTGCTGCTGCGTCTGCGCCTACGGTGGTGCAGCACATGTGGTGCTACACACTGCACGACCTGCAGCCGGCGACGGTGTACAAGATTGCCATGCAGCCGTGTTACGCCAGCAGCAACAACGATGACGACGACAATGACAGCGAAGGCAACAACAACAACAACAACATGGCAGCGGCAGCACACGGTGTCGACTGGGGTGTGTGGACGAGTGTGGCGACGTTTACGACGCTGTGCGCACCACGCACGCACATACGCGCCACCGCCTCCACGCTGCACATACGCTGCACGCGTGATGACCTCAGCACCCTCCGCAGCAGCAGCAGCAGAAACGTCGTCACCAACACCACGCTGCCTACCGCAGCCACCGTGACCACCTCGCCTGCCGCAGTGACAAGCAACAACAGCGTCGTGCGCTCATCGTCACCGCAGCAACAGCACCCATTGCACAATGTTGCGGGCAGCGGCGGCGGCGACGCGGTGACTGCCGCTGCCACTGCCGCTGCCACGCGCGTCAGTCGTCGCAGCACCGTGTCGTTGCTCGCCGTCGACGACAGTCACGCGCGCACATCACAGCGCGGCCGGCGCGCAGGACGCGGTGTCGCTCGCGGCAAGAAGCGCAGTGACAGCAGCAAGAACAACACGAAGGCGACAACGACAGCAGCAGCAGCTGCACCAGCAGCAACAGCAGTAGACGAGGCTGGTGCAGATGTTGCGGCGCCGTTGCAGGACAGCGCGTCGGCAGCAGAGGCAACACAGCCGCCGCTGACGACGAGCACGACAGCAACAACAACAACACAACACGCAGCTGCAGCCGTGCCGCGTACGACACGGCGCTGTCAGATGATAGTGTGTCGCGCGGACGCGGCGGCGCGTGTGTTGCCGTCGTCACCGTGCGCAGAGGCACCACCTCATCCGTCACATCGCGAGCAGACTGCCGCTGCAGCAGCAGCAACAGCAGCGACAAGCGGCGGTGACGACAACAACAACAACAATGGCGAGGGCGATGCAGACACGACGACTGCGGCAGCAGATGCCGCTGCTGCTGCCGCTGCTGCTGCTAGGGACGACGTGACACACGACAGTGCAATCACAACAACAACGAGAAGCGACGACAACAACAGCAGTGGCACACCATGGTACGCCATGTACGACAGCGACGTGGACAAGAGCAGCAACACAAACGCAGACGGCCATGACGTGTATGCGTGGTTGTGTGCCGCACTGCAGCCGGACACGGACTACGTCGTTGCGGTACGTGTCATGGACGGTGACGGTGTGTGGGGCGTGTGGGTGCACAGCACGTGTATGACGAGCCCACTGCCACCGCAGCAACTGCAGCTGCGCAAGGTCAATGCGCTCTTTGCTGCTCTACAATGGCAACAAACAACAACAACAACAACAGCAGACGACGACAACAATGACAACGATAGGGATGACAACAATGTGGGCGCATTGCCGACGCACACGCCACACTGCTATCGCTATCTTGTCGAGCAGGGCGTGGCAGCTGTCGATGCCACCGCCGACAATCTACGCGCGACTGTGACAACAGACGCAGCAGGAGCACCGATGACGACAACGACGGCGACTGCAGCAGCACTCGTCGAAGGCAGCAGCAACAGCAACAATAAGGAGGACAACAACAACGATGATGAGGACAAGAACGAGGGCGTTGATGACGACGGTGTGCAGTGGCAGGCCGTTGGCTGCGTGGACGACTGCGTGTGTGCGGTACGCATCACTGCACCGCTGTCACGCATGCGTGCGCGTGTGCGTGTCTTCCGTCGTCCGTCCACGCCGCTGCCGGCTACTGCGTCTACCATCACCACGACAGCAGCAGCAATGGCAGGCACGAGCGGTGGCAACAGTGAGGACGAGGCCGCCGCTGCCGCCGCCGCCGCCGCTGCCTCGCTGCGTGATGTTGTGCTCACCACCTGCGCCGTCAGTGCACCGTCGACGGCGGTGGCCGTCTCACTCGGCACACCGCCCGAGCCGGCAACGGCGCTGTCGGTGTTGACGCTGCAGAGCGACATGGCCGCAGTGACGTGGACGGCGGCGCAGAAGAGCGTCGACGACGGCAAGGGACGCAGCAGAAGCAGGACTGGCGGTGGTGGCGCTGGTGCACGTAAGAAGAGTGCGACGGCTGCTGCTGCTGCTACTGCCTCGGCGCGCACACGCAGCACAAGCAACGGCAGCAGCAACAACGCTGCTGCTGCTCTGTCAGGGACACGCAAGCCGCGTGGTGGGGCAGCCAAGGTGCAGTACTGTGTGTACATGTGGTGTGCCAGTGCGCCAGCGGCCGTGCCGCACACGACGCTCACGACGAGCAACACGACGTGCACGCTGGACGGCTTGTGTGCGTCGACGACGTACACGGTGCGCGTCGTCGCCACAAACAAGGACGGATGCAGCTACAACAATCCGACGGTAACATTCACCACACCGGCGGCGGTGCCGCCGTCACGCGCGTCACCGTCGCTGACCTTGTCCTCGTTGCATGCACAAGCGTCACAGTCGTCCGCGCAACAACAGCAACAGCAGCAACAGCACAGCAATGCGTCCGCTGTGCGTGTCTCACTTGACAGCAGTACACTGCCACCCCTGGGAGGAGCAACAGCAGCAGCACAACACGACAAGAGCAATAGCAACGCGAGCAACGTTGTCGATGTGCCTTCTGTGCGCCTGCTTGCGGGCGTGAGCAAGGATGGCGCGTCCGCAGCAGCGGCGCCGAGGACAGCACACGATGTGCCTGCGACAAGCAAGCAGCTGCACAAGCGCTGCGGTGACGGCGGCAAACATGGCAACAAGCACAGCGCACGCAGCGGCGCAGCGGCGTCGTCGTCGATGACGGCGACACCACGACATCGTGGCACAGACGACGACGCGAGTGAGGCGATGGCGCCACCGTCGCAGCTGCCATCGCTGCTCATGTTGCCATCTGAGCACTCGTCGCCCACGTCGCAACCACCGTCGACATTACCGCCGCCGCAGCAGCGTACGTCGCTGAGTGCAGCAGGTGCAGCCACGATGGCGAGCACAACGACCACAAGCCACGCGGGCGCGCCACTGACACTGCCGCGACTGTCGCG
>JAKVQF020000861.1:0-54486 GCA_023091115.2 Trypanosomatidae sp. Fi-14 | reverse complement strand
TATTGTGCGTGCACACATTTCGTGCGGTGTTTGTGCTCTGCTAGCTGGCATTGGCGCGTCATACGCGGACACACAGACGGACATACACACACACACACACACACACACACACACACAAAAACAAACTATCACACACAAGCAGCCGGTGTCATGTATGCCTCACCGGCAGACCATGCGCAGCTGCTGCAGCTTCTTGTCGAGTTGCGCAGTGCGGACAATGAGCTGCGCAAGGCTGCCGAGGCGCGCTACGAGGCGCTCTCGCAGGCGCAGCCAGCGCAAATGATGCTGGCACTCGCGGCGGCGTGCGCTGGCGACGGTGGCGCTGCGCCTGACACGGCCAATGTAACGATTGGCCTCATTCTGCTGCGCAAGCTGCTGAACCGGGAGCCGTCACCGTACGAGGCCGCGAGCGTCGATGTGCAGAAGGCGGTGCGCGACCACATGATGAACGTACTTGTCAAGAGCGCCACCGGGTCGCAGCGCGGCTCGGCGGCGGCGTGTGTGAGTGCGCTCGTCGCCAAGGTCCACCACGTCCACCAAGAGTGGGTCGAGTTGTGGACGCTGGTGCTCGGCAGCATGACGGCTGCCGCGTCGTCGGCGGAGCTGAAGACGGCGTGCTGCGAGATTGTCTCGGCCACCGCGAGCACCTTGTCGGAGTTCTTCAAGCAACACGCCGACGAGCTGGTCGCCGGCCTGCGCGTCTGCCTCGAGGCGCCAGGCGAGGCGAAGGCGCTCAAGCACGCCGCGTTTGACGCGACGATGCGGCTGGCGCTGCTCGGCATGCTTGAGAAGTTGGCGCCGCTGGTGCAGCTTATGCTGGCGGCAATACAAGACCGCCTGAACACGGCTGACTGGGACGCGGCCGAGACGCTGACGGCGGCACTTGCCGAGGGCATTGCACAAACGCCTGCGCTCTTTGACGGCTACGTCGAGGCACTGCTCGAGGGCATGTACGCGGTCGCGTCGTCGGCAGAGGTGGGCACCGGTGCCCGCCACATGGCCGTCGAGACGCTGCTGACGTTCTGCGAGACGCAGCCGAAGCGGGTGCGCGGGGTGGGCGACTTTGCCGCACGCCTGTTTCAGCTGCTGTTCAAGTACACCCTCAGCCCCGAGTACCCTGACGACTGGGACACGTCGAGCATCGTGCAAGACGAGTACGAGCTCGAGAATGACTCGGACCAGGTCATTGGCAGCGGCGGCCTCGACCGCGTCGCCATCGCACTCGGCGGCCGCAAGCTGCAGGGTATTGCCTATCAGCTGTTTATGCAGCACATCAATGGCGAGACGTGGGAGCAGCGCAACGCCGCGGTGCTGCTCATTTGCTACATTGCCGAGGGCTTTGCGAATGTGTTGCGGTCGCAGCTCGAGTCGGTCATGCCACACATTGTCGTCCGCATCAGCGATGGCAACAAGTACGTCCGCGCAAGCGCGCTCGACTGCGTGTCGCAGCTGTGCAACGACTTTGCGCCAGACTTGCAGAACACGCTGCACGCGGTCGTCTTGCCGGCTGTCATGAGTGCCGTGTGCGACCCGGTGCCCCACGTCGCCGCGTGCGCCGCGCGCGCGCTTGACTCGTTCTTTGACAATGTCACCGAGGACGAGGACGACGACGAGGACGTTGGCAAGGCGTTTGCGCCATACGTGCAGACGGTGTGCGAGCAGTGCGTGGCGTTGCTGCACGCGACGCAGCACACCTTTGTCCGCACGAGCGCGCTGGGTGCGTTGTCGTCGCTGACGAGCACGTGCAAGGCGCTGCTTGCGCCCTACACGGACGCGCTCATTGCCGTGTACAAGGAGGTGCTCAACATACCCGACTCGACAGAGACGATGCAGATGAAGTGCAAGGCCATTGAGTGCGTGACGCTGCTCGCGTGTGGCGTCGGCAAGGAGCGCTTCGCGCCATACGCCAAGGACGTGTGCGACTACTTGTGCTCGCTCAGCAGCAGCTTCAACTTGGCCGCGGCCAACGCGGATGGCGAGAACAAGGCGGATGGCAGCGGCAGCAGCAGCAACAGCAACGACGAAGTGCGCATGCGTTTTGTGCTGCGCGGGTGGACGTGCATGGTCGAGTGCCTGAAGGGCGATGTGCTGCCGTACATGCCGCACGTCATGCCGATGCTCATCACGATGATGAACCGGCAGTGTGATGCTGTCATTGTCAACGCTGGCGTGGGCGAGAGCGATGACGACGACGACGACGGCGGTGCCGATGGCAACGGGAAGCAGATTGAGACGTGCCGCTTTGTCATCCCGGGCGTCGGCGAGAAGGTGGCCAAGTTTCACACGGGCCTCATCGAGGACAAGGAGCTCGCGACCAATGTCGCGAATGCGATGCTGCAGGAGCTGGGCTTGTTGCTTGCGCCGTACTTTGGCCAGATTGCCGAGTCGGCGCTGCAGCTGCTGAACTTCACGGTGAACTCGTCGATTCGCGAGAATGGCGCCCTCATCTTGGACGCCATGCTCGAGGCGTGCAGCGAGGGCAAGGTGCCCGAGAGTCAGCAGCTCGCCGCGCGCGCGCTCGGCCCGCTCGTGACGGCGCTCGAGGAGGAGAGCGAGAGCGACGTGATGGAGTCGATGATGAATGTGCTGTCGCGCTGCATCAACATGTACCCGGGCATCCTCACCGAGCAGAATGTGACGATGGTGAGTGAGAAGCTGTTGGCGACGCTGAAGGTGATGTGCGAGAAGCGGCAGCAGTGTGTGGAGAAGAAGGCCGCCGAGCACGACGAGGACGAGCTCGACGACCTCGAGAACGAGGACGAGGAGCTGCAGGAGGGCATACGTTCTGCCTGCGAGCTCGTCGGCACCATGTTGCAGCGTGCGGGCGCCGCGTTCGGCCCCGTCTTTGTCACCACCTTTCTGCCCTTTATGGAGCAGTGGTTGCGTGGCCCCGACGCGGACGACTTCACCATTGCGCGAGTGCTGACAATCTTGTGCGACTTTGTCGAGCACACACCGCAGCTCGTCGCTGACCGCTTGCCGTCTATCTGCGCCGCGGCGCTGCTCTACGCGAGCACGCGCACCGATGCGGGCCTGGTGCAGTCATGCTTCTACTTGCTCAACTTGCTCACGCAGTATCTTGGCACGCACGGCGCCGCCGCCGCCGCGACGGGTGGTGCGGTCAGCGGTGCAGCTGCCGCGGGTGGCCTTGTTGCCGGCGTCGATGTGGCGAGCTTTGTGCAGAATACGCAGCAGGCGCTGCAGCGCTACCTTGACGCGCGTGAGTCGTCGACGCGCGACTACGCCGACTGCACGTGCAATGCGGTGAGCCTGGGCGTGTCGCTGCTGCAGTACTTTGCCGCAGGCCCGCTGCAGAGCGTCGCTGCGCGCCTGCTCGACGCCGTCGTCGGACGCCTGCCGGTCGGCGGGGATGAGATTGAGGCGGTGCGAGTGCACGACCGCGTGCTGAGCTGGGTCGTGTCGCACAGTCCCGTGCTGCAGCTCAAGGCAAATGCGGCGGCAGACATTGTCCGGCGACTCAAGTCTGCCGACACGAAGCTGCTGTCTGAGGTGGCGCAGCGGCAGCTGGCGGCTCTATAGACGCGCATGCTGTGCATGTATGTCTGTGTGTGCATGTATGTCTGTGTGTGTGTAGTCGTACGTCGTAGGCAAAGCGTAACGATGTGTATGTGTGTGTGTTTGTGCGTGTGTGTATGTGCGTGTCGATGCACGCAGTCTAGGCTAAGGGTGTAGGGGCAACACCATCGCGATAAGATAGTAAGCGCACAGGCGTTTCTGTATGTACGTGTGTGTGTGTGTGTGCAGCTAACACGTGACAACCAGTCGCAAAGGCGGCGACGAGGACAACACGCATGCCGTGTCGTCACGACTACACACACACACATGCGTACACACACACACACACACACACACACATACACACGCTAAACTAACAAGTAAGTGACTGTGTCATCTTTTGCGGCTGTGTGCGCGCGAGTGTGTGTGTGTGTGCGTCGTGCAAGCGAGCGACGACGGCAGCAAGTATGCTTGCGCAGACATGTTCACACGCTCGTCGTAAGCAATGACTGTGTGTGCGTCTGTGTGTGCGTGTGCACACGTGTAAGGAAGAGGGCGCTAAGCAAGGCTTTACATGCAAGCAGACACGTGTTGTGCGCGCTGCGATGTGCGCACTTGCCGCTCGTATGCATACTGTGCTAGTTGTCCGCGTGTATGTGTCTGTTTTGCGTAGTTGTTGTACATGTCTGAGTAGCCGTGTGTGTGTTGTCGTGTGACGATGTCCTTGGACGGCGCATTGTCGTGGCTGACGCCGACATGCGTGCAGATGCCGATGTACCTCTTGCTCGGCACGAGCTTGTTCTTTGACACGTACAGCAAGCTGCGGCTACGATCGTCGAACGTAGTCAGCTGCACCTTGCTCGGCTTCTTCTTTCTCACCTCTGCGCGCCTGTACGAGGATTTGTCGCAGCCGCTCGTTGCCGCCAAGCTCGGCGTCGCGGCGTCGATTGGCTTCACACTCGCCATGCCTGTGCGTGCGTTGTACACGCGACGCATCATTGCACCACGCACACACTACTGCGTTGGCGCCTTTTACACCTCCTACCACGCCACACAGTGGCTGCGCGAGGTGTACTACTTTGAGGACGCCAGGGAAGACGTTGGCACAGACGACACCGCCGCCAGCGTCGTCTAGTTGTGCACGCACGCGTGCGTGTGTGCGGACACCATCGTATCGCAACTTGTCACTACGAGTGACACACACATACACACACACACACACACACATACACACTGTCGTTGTTGACACGCTCTTATGTCTTGTTGCCTGTGTAGTCGAGTCATTGTAGCGCAACAGGACGATGATGCAACAGCAGCAGTGGCCGCCATCGCAGCAAGACGAGGCGGTGGTGCGTCGCAGCGTGTTCTTCTCCGGCATTGCCCTGACAGTCGAGCGTGAGCGACTGCGACGCCTCTTCGAGAGCGTTGGCCACGTGGTCGACCTTCGCCTGTTCAACCCCACACCTGGCAAGAGTGTGCGTCATGGCCTGGTCGAGTACATGGACGAGCGCAGTGCCGCCGAGGCGATTGCGCGGCTGAATGGCAGCGTGCTCGACGACCGACCCATGCGCGTCGTCGCGGCCCAGCCGCCACGCAGCGACCGCAAACGACACCGTGATGAGCACAGCACACCGCCGAGCGCGATGCCGCCGCCGTCGTCATCGCACTCGCTTGCTACTGGTGGTGGTGGTGGTGGCTACAACAGCCGCTTTGGTGGCAGTGACACACGCGCTGTGCTGCAGTTTCGCGCCGACACGGTCGACCCGCTGCTCGGTCGCGCCGACACGTCGGTGCTTGACCGTCTGTCCGGCATGCCGCTCGAGGATGCGTACGAGGCGGTGGAGCAGCTACGCGTGCTCGCGCTCGAGCGACCACACGACGCGAAGTTGCTGCTGCGCGACAACCCTGTCCTGCGTAGTGCCGTGGTGCTCATCTTGCAACACGCCGGGCGGCTGCCAGGTGGCAACCTGCCTCCCGAGGCGTACCACCGCACGAGCACAGTGAGCAGCAACACGCAAAGCAAGGACAGCAAGACGACGCCGACGACAGCTGCAGCAACGACGACGACGACGACGACAACGACGACGACGAGTGAGGCACAGCGCGACGAGGTGCTGCAGCTCATACGCTGCATGAGCGAAGACGACGTCGAGCGTGTGCTGCGCATGAGTGACACCGACTTGGCCGCTGTCGCCGATGTACAACAGCGTCAGCAGCTCAGTGTGCTGCGTCGCCGCTTGCGCGATATGTCGCGCACTGTGTAGGGGCAGATGCGTCGCGTGCATAAGAGTGTCATGTGCACACACACATATACATACGTGCAGTGACTGCAGTTGTTCATCGTCAATCGCCTCTCCGTGTAAGTGCGTGTGCGCATGCTGCTTCTGTGCAAGTGGCTATACACATACACAAACACACATCAAACACACATACATCACACGTCACACACGCGTCGATGCAGCGATGGAGCAGGTGCAGGTGACGTTCAATGACTCGACCGACGATGACGCGTCACACGTGGCCGTCGTGGCGGTGCTGCCCGATAGCGCGCGCGTGTCGACGGCAACAACGACGGCAGCCGCCGTGCCAGCCACGACGGCGCACGACGCAACATTGCGTGTCATGACTGGTGGTGGCGGCGGTGGCGACGATGACATGGGCGGCGGTGGTGGCAGTGGCAGCCGCGGTGGTCACGGCGGCGGCCTCGTGCGTGTCGCGCACGCGTGTGCGAGCGCGCTGGCGTGGGTGCTGACAGGCGGCCGCCCTGCCCTCGCCAATGAGCCCTTCCACATCGAGCAAGTCTCGTCGTCGTCGTCGTCGTCGCCGTCGTCGTCGTCGCGCAGTCGCGACCCGTGGGGCCAGCCTCCGTCGCCGCAGACGCAACACAGCCGCAGCGACAGCAGCGCATCGACGACGTCGCCGACGACGAGCGGCACGACGACAAGTGTCGAGGAGCACACGGTCGACATTGACCTGCGCGAGACGATACTGCAGTATGTGCGCACGGGCCTCGAGTTTTACTACAACATCATCCTCGTGACGCTCAAGTACAACACGCGGCCCATCACGAGCGACGTCTTTTGCGCCGCCAAGGGCAACTCGCGCGTCATCAAGACGCTGCTGACGTTCAGCAGCGTCAACGAGAGCGACCCGGTCGTGGCGATGATTGTGCAAGAGGAGGTCAACCGCATCTTGTGCGGCGACGTGCACGATGGCCAGTACGTTGCCGCCGAGGAGGCCGACTATCTGCGCTGCTTGTGCCAGGTCAAGAGCACTCGGCTGAATGCGCGGCAGGTGTCCCTGCTGCGGCACTCGGGCTTCGAGTTTGTCAAGCTGCTCGCGGACTGCCCGCACTTGCTCGAGACGCTGCCGGTGTCGAGCCTGTGCCTCGTGCTGCTCTGCCGTGCTGCGCGTGTGATGCGCTTTTTGGTCAACTGGCTGGGCTTTTGTGCGTCGCTGCTCTTCATGGCGGCGACACTGTGGACGATCATCTTCTGGTTTGGCCAAGACGAGGTGCGCAACAATGGCTACTGGACCATACTGTGCTACGTCGGCTCGTACGTGATCATGGTTATCTGGTCGTTTCGCGTCGAGGAGGGCAAGATTGACGTCTACGAAGACCAGGACTGGCCCTACCCGAGCAACAAGCTGAAACTTATACCCGTGCTGCCGGTGTACGAGCTCGTGCTCGTCGCGGCCACGCTGCGCTACGTATGCCTGCACGACACGGCGCGCTACCTTGTCATCCGCCATGACCTGCGCAACGGCATTAGCTTGCAGCGCGTCATCTTTGGCGTCTTTTGCGCCACCCCACAGATGGTCGTCCAAATGTACCTCTTTCTGCGCGGCAACCACAACCTCGTGCAGACGCTGCCGACGTGCTTCTGGGTGCTCATGGGCAGCGGTGCCGTCTGCTTCTACGTCGCCGCCTTCTCGTTCCTCTGCATTGTGCTCACTTCACACTCGTGCAACACGTTTGGCTTTGCCTTCATGACGAGCAGCGCACACGCGCGCTCGCTCGCGCACCGGCTGCGGCCCACACACCTCGTCACGTATATGCTGCTCTTCTTTTTGACGTGCTTTTGCATCGCCATCAGCGTCGCGCTGCTCATCGTCCTGCTCAACACGGTCGAGTGCTCGGGGCAGCAGCTGACGTTCATCGCCGTCTACGTGGTCGTCACCGTGTTCACCATTGTCGCGCTCGTGTACACGCTCATTTACGTGGTGCCCGCGCGCTGGTTTGGCGTCCTGGCGGTGCCGATGCTCGTGATGGAGGTTGTGCGCTACATCGCGACGAGCGCCGACGCCGACATGGCGCTGCAGTCTGACCACTGCCTGCTGATGGACGGTGTTGGCATGACGTGGACGATACCGCTCTTTGTGACATTTGGCCTGCTCTGCACAGCTTTTGTGCTGTGGCTGGCGTTTGTGCTTGTCGAGCTGGTGTTGCGACGTCACATACGCGGGCACTACATTGACACGACGCTATCGCGCATCATACGCGTCTAGGTCGACGATGACATGTGTGCCTGAGTGTGCGTATGCATAAGCTGCTATCGCTGCTACACGGCGCAGTATGCACACACACACACACACATACATACACATGCGTGCATAACAAAAGGGACTGCATACATACACGCATACATACACATACCACATGTACGTGTGTGTGTGTGTACACATACACGGGCACAAGCAGTGTCACGTAGAGCACACACATGTATGTGTAGCAAACAGCAGCATGTCTGCCGTCACGCATGCCATTGTGTGCATGTGCGTGTATACCTGTGCATGTGTCTGTGTGCATTGCAGCGAGTAGGCTGTAGTCGTGCACGCAGGTGTGTATACATACACACACACACACACACACAAAAAGAGATACGCAGACAGGCGGGTAGGCGCATGTTGACGCCAAGTGCCGCGACGAGCAGCGCACCCGTGACGGCGACACCGACACGTCTGGCGAGCGGCGCAGGCGAGGTGTATCTGCACCCGCACTTTGCCGTTGTCAGCTGCTACGATGAGCTGTACGTGCTGCTGCGCAACCTGCAGCGTGGCACACTCGCCCTCACACCCGCAGCGACCGCCACCGCCGCGTCGCGTGAACCGCTGACGGTCGCCCCGCTCTCGTCGTCGTCGTCGTCGAGCTGTGCGGCGCGTAGTGTCGTGGCAGACACCGCCGGCGTCTACCCCGACGCGGCCGAGGAGGGCAACTACATGTGGCTCAGCGACGAAGCCGACACGCGCGTGCACCGTGGCAATGACACGGCAACAAGAGCAGCAGCAGCGGCAGCAACAGTAGCAGCAGCATCGACGACGACAATGGACGGGGCGAGTAGGCCAGGCAATGACAATGGATGCAGCCATAGCAGCAGCAGTCACGGCGGCAGTACGTCGACAACGCCTACGGCCACCGCGCCAGCAAGCCATCGTGGCCTGCGCATGTTGTGTGTGTGGGACATTGACGACACGCTGCTCGCGTCGGGCGTGAGTGGTGTGCGACAGCACAATGTGTTTACGCGCGCCGAGCTGCAGCGCCTCTTTGCGCTGCTCGACAGCAGACAAGCAGGCACAACGCGTCACTTGCTGCTGTCGCAAGGCAGCATCGATGACGTCTTCGAGCCCGTCGACGGCGCGCCGCTCGGCTTCTTGCGCAGCTACTTTGCTCGCAGCAGCAGCAGCAGTAACAGCAGTAGCAGTGGTGGTGGTACAACACACCGCACACACGCGTATGCCGACCCGACAAGTGCACAAGGCAACACAGCGAAGAAGCACAAGGGCAGCAGCGGCAGCCTGAGCAGCCTGTTTGGCTGTCGCACTGCGCCCGTCAAGACGGCCACGGCGATGACGTCGTCGTCATCGACGCGGTCGCCGTCCTCGTCACCGTCGACGCTGCCTGTGTACCCAGGCAACTGGCAGCAGCAGCAGCAGAGCAGCAACAACAACTGTGTAGCGTCGGCGGACGCGCTTGTCGTCCTGCTCGACACGGTGCGCGAGGCGCAGTGTGATGGCAACGACAAGCGACGTGCGCTGTACACGCAGCTCGTTGGTGACGCATACACGGCCGACGCGACGACGCTGTCTACTGCAACGCCACCAGCGACACCGTCACCGCCTGCAGCCACCACGGCGGCAGATGCAAGCAGCAGCGGCGGCTGTGCCCCCGTCACGGGCGAGCACGTCTCTGCGCGCTGGCTGCTCCTGCGACCTGACGTGTGGGGGGTGTCGCTCATGCCGCTGCACATGTCGGTGCAGCCCTCACCTCACACCGCCTTTGTTGACGCGATGGTCTATCACAAGATGGACATTGTCTGGTCGCTCGCCCTCAGCGGACACTGGGACACCGTCTTCTTTGTCGACAACAACCTCGCCGAGGTGGGGGTGGTGCGCAGTGGTGCGCAGGCGCTCGAGATGCTGCACATGCGTCATGCACGGCCGACGCTGAAGCAGCTGTTGCACTCGGAGTATATGCAGCTGGCGGCGGCGGCGCGGCTGCAACGCTTGGCGCGGTGGCGTGGCTGCGACGTTGCGGTGGCCTCGCCGCGGCAGCAGTGCGACGCGCACGCCGAGGCGTCGCCACACGCGCACAATGGCACCGCAGCAGTCACCCCGTCACCGAGGAACAGCAGCGGTGTCGCGACGGCGGCAGTAGCGACGACGGCAGCACCACCACAACAGGTGCACCTCGTCGTGACGCACTTCCACATGGCAAGTGACGCATACCAGGCCATCATGCGACGTGGGCGCGCGGCGAGCGTGCTGACGCAGCGAATGTATAGTAGGAGGAATGCCGACAGCGCATCGTCGTCGTCGTCGTCGCTGCCGTCGCGTGTGAATGGTCAGCCGGTGCTGAATGGCGGCTGCAGCTGCACCGACGGCGAGTACTACTGCCTCATGCTGCAGTTTGCCCGTCAGCTCGCGACGCTGTTTCAGCTCCTGGACGAGAAGGTGCGCGCTGATGGGGTGGTGGTGCTGAGCAGCAAGCGACGTTGGCGCCCAGACGCACACCTTGTGCGTGGCTGCGTCTGGCCGACCCCGCCGGACATGCGTCACGTGCGCAGCTTCTTTCATGGCGTGTGCGACGACATTGAGCGTGAGCTGATCGCACCACTGCTGCCGCGCAACAACAGCGGCACCAGCAGCGGCGGCAACAACAATCACCACCATCATCACGGCAACACTGGCCACAGCGTGCGGAACAGCAGCATTGTCAGCAGCAGCAACGGCGTCGATGACAAGGCAGCGGCGGCTGCGGTGCATGCACTGCGCACACGCGCCTTTGTGCAACACACACGTCTGCAGTACAGCACCCTCGTCATTGACCCCGCCCTGACGTGTGCACTCGCCGACGTGCTACACACGATGCATACTACGGAGAGTCGACTGTCCTCTGCGACGGCGATGCAGCTGCAGCAACGCGTGCGCGAGCTGCGTACCATGTGCACATAGTGCACCGACATGCATGCGCACAGTGACATATACACATATACACATACACGCTGGCGCACGCACAGACGCACACACCTCGACATCTTGCATATGCATACATGCACACACACACACACACATACACAATATTCTTACAGTGACAACACGATCGCTTTCTTCGACTGCGTGCGTGCGTGTTTGCGGCCATGTACACACACACACACACACATACTAATATGTTTGTATGTTGCGTGAACACGAGTGCTGCATGCATGTATGCTTGTGCGCGCGCACATGTGCACGTGTGTCGTACATGTAGTATACAACACAAATACACACACACACACACACATACACACACATATGCAAACGTACTGTGTCGTGCCGCATGTTGCACAGCGCGCCGTCGGCGCTGCCGACGCCAGCAGCACCACCGCTACCGTGCTCGATGCGGACGTGGACGGGCGCAGTGTGCGTGTCGTGCACGACAACACGACGCACACGTTTGCATACGACGCGGTGTGTACGTGGCCAGTGTGCACGTGCAGCGACGAGGACGGCAGTGCGGCGATGCTGCGTAGTGTGTACACGCCTACGCTACATGCGGCAGATGCAGGTCAACCCGCTGCACTCGTCGTCGTTGCTGCCGCTGCTGTATCTGCGTCGGCGACTACGTCTGACGACGCACGCGTACAACCTGACAAGCGCAAGGCAGCGGGTCTGCGCGAGGCGAGTGTGGTGGCACTCGAGGTGTACATGCACATGCTGCATCGTCTGTTATGCTGCAGCAGCAGCAACAGCAGTAGTGGCAACACATCACGTAGCGTGTCGATGTTGACGGCATCAGCGGACGGCAGTGTGCTCGTCGACGAACTAGCACGGCGACGTGTGCGCACCCCAGCGCAGCTGCGCCGTGTGCGCGTGACGCGTGCATCGCAGACCATAAACACGGGCACAAAGGCGACGACGACGACAAGCGCAACGGCAGAGGCTGTGTGGGCTGCGCTTGTGCGTGCTCTTGCCCGTCGTCATGCCGCGCACGCGACCAATGTGCACACGCATCGTCACAACAATGACGACAGCGACGACTGCGGCTGCTGTCAAGGTGATGTGCAGCCACTGCGGCCGTCACAGTCGCTGTGCGTCGTCACCGTGTACACGCACAAGGACGGCGATGGCAACGGCAGTAGCGCGTGCACGCTGCTAGACGTGGGTGACAGTGCCGCCGCGCAGTTTGTGGTGCAGCGTGCACTGCTACGACAGCAGCAGCAACAGCAACGCAGCCGTGACAAGAGCAACAACAGCAACAGCAACATACACGACAACACGTCGTCCGCGTACACGACACTGCTGCGCTGGCTTGCGCAGCGCGTGTGCACACCTGCAACGACGTTGTCGCCACCGTCGCCACCGCCGTCGCTGGGGCTGTGTGTGCTCGCATTGCCCGACCGCCACGCCGCGCCGTCGCGCAATGTGCGTCTGCTGCGCTTCGTGTCTGCCTTGTCAGCGCAATCTGCGCGCACTGCCACGCCGCTGCCGCTGCGTCACGGCTTGTGCGCCGTCACGCCTGCACGCGCAGCGGCTGCAGCAGCAGCAGCTGACCGTCGTGAGCGTACGCGGCTGTCTGCGTCACTGCATGGGCCGACGCCGTCACCACCAGCATCGTCGTCCGCATCACGTGTACGCGGACACGACACGAAGAGTGACGGCGAGGACGACGAGGGCAGTGACAGCGACACGCAGACACACGAGGCGGCATCTGCAGTGCGCATTGCGGCCAGTGCGTCCTCGTTGCAACAGCCGCAGCAACAGCGTCGTCACAGTGCGCGGACGCGTGTGGCGGCGGTGGCACGCGACGCGGCGACGGCGCGCGAGTGTGCACGTGACAACAAGAGCGGCAGCGCAGCTGCGTGGCGTGTGGCGCCGTCCGCCACACGTAGCATTGTGCGCCGTCTCATCGCGGGCTGTGCGGTCATGCATGCGCAGCTGCGACGCATGTCGGGCGATGCGTGTGCAACGGCAAGTAGCACATCACATGCACTCGCTGTGTCGACGAGCATGCTGCGGCAGCACACTCGCGCCGTCGCTGCGCTGCGCCGTGCACTGGAGGATGTGCTTGACGATGGCGAGGGCGATAGTGACAACGCGAATGACGACGACGACGAGGCTGACGTCACAAACGTAACACACGTCACGACAACATTGCCATCATCGTCGCTACCGTCGTCATCGGCAGCAAGCGTCGCAGACGTCGAGGCGCTGGCGCGTGTGCTGGCACTGGAGCAGCGCCGCTGCGCTCACGTACGCAGCTGTCTGCCCGTCTATGCACAGCTTGCGGTGGCGGTCGAGCACATGCAGCAGCGTCTACACGCAAGCAAGGCCCTGCGCTGAGACACACACACACACACATTGTCATAGTGTCATAGATGCACATACACGACACATACACACAAACACACACACATACTATAACATGTGTGTGTGTATGCGTGCATTGTGTGCACTTGCGTTGCATGTAGTGTTGTGTACGCACATCCTGTGCGTTTGTGTTTGTGTTTGCATGTGGCACATTGTAAACTATGCACAGTCGACGCGCTCGCGACGTCATGTACGCAGCAACAACGACACGTGTACAGCTAGCCTGACGCTGTTGCCGAGCAATGTCGCTGTCGCAGCCGCACGCGCAGACGACCGCAACGTGCACGTGAGCAACACGAACAAGGACGACAACAGCACGTGCAACTGTCGTGACGACCGCGACGCCGCAGTCGACGCGCACGCACGGCAGCGCGCGCGACGGCTGCGGCGCTTGTCGGCCGCCCTCACACGCGGCTGTGCTGCTGTGCGTCACGGTGTGCTGCCACGCGTGCACGCGTTCGTGCAGCAGCACTGCGCAGAGGTATGTGCAGCCAACACGACGATGACGACGGCGACGGCGGCTGTGGTGACGGTGCGTGTCGTTGGCCTCGGCATTGGCAGCTTCTGCGACGACGTGGACGACGAGGGCGACGACGACGCCAACAATGACAGCGGTGGTGTGGCGGCTGCGTACAGTCGTGCAAGCCTTGTGCAGATGGCAGTGCTGCTCGCCGTGCGTGATGCGTGTGCGTCGGCCGCCGCCGCCTCGTCGTCGCCGCCGTTGTCGTGCGCAGTGCGTGTGCGTACACACATCTACGATCCGGCAGCGGACAGTGCACGGCAGCGTCGCTGCTGTGCCCTACTCGGCGTGACGGTCGACAGCGACAATGTGTACGGCGCCTATCGCGTGCACACGACAGACGCAACAACGACAGCGCGTGGCGAGCGCACACGCGAGTTGCTGCTGCTGTTCATGCCTCGCTGTCCATGGCTGCTGCTGCACAATGCCTTTGCAGCCAACTGGCCGACGACAACGACGACAGCAACGACGACGGTGGCCGCGCTGCGTCGTGTGCTGCTCGTGGCCAATGACGTGACAACGTCGACGGCGGTCGTTGCTGCTGCTGGCACTGCTGCCACGGTGACCTGGACGGCGAGTGCGCGTGTGCGCGCGCGTTCGCGTGCCGCCGCCGCGTCGCTGTGCGTATTCGATGAGCGTCTGCTTGCGTGCTTGACGGTGCGGCCACTGTACCGCGGCGACGCGGACGATGATGACGGTGACGGCAGCGACGGCGCTACACTGCGCACACGACGACGGCGGCGCGGTGCGCGACGCAGTAACAACAACAGCAATGACAACAACAACGACGATGAGGCGACCTTGTTGCGTGGCGTGCATGCACACGAGGTGCACCAGGCGCTCAGCGGCCTCGCCGTTGTGACGCTGTCACGCGATATGGGTGACGACGAGGTGTTGTGTCGACTGCAGCGCATGCCCACACCACAGCTGTTCATACCTGCATGATGGCCGCGACCATGTATGTCAATGTATGTGTGCGCGTGTAAGCAACGAAACGATGTACGTGTACACGTACACCATGCGCACGTAACATGTGTTGTTGTTGTGTGCGTGTGCGTGCGTGTGTCAGGTATGCTGATGTGCCCTGTCTTGCGTTACACATACACAGACACACACACATACACACACACGCACACGCTGACATGCCATTGCCTACACCCGACTACCGTCACTGCCTCGAGGAGCCGCGCTTTCGGCGTTGCGTGTACGCACCCGAGGCGGACACATTTCTGCTGCTTGACGCTCTTGACGCGACGGCAGAGCAGCTACGCGCGCAGCAGCCGCGACGCTGTGTCGAGGTCGGCTGCGGCAGCGGTGTTGTCATTACTCACCTGCGCACACTGCTTGAGCAGCAGACGCCGCCGCTGTCGTCATCGTCATCGTCGTCGTGTTGCTACTACGCAACCGACATCAATGCGCACGCACTCGCCGCCACGGCGCTGACGTGGTCGCGCACGACGACAACGACGGCGGCAGCTGCAGCAGCAGCAGCGGCAAGTGAAGAGGACAGTAGGCGCGGCGGCGGCGGCAGCAGCACGCGGCGTGACGAGGACAATGACAACTACAATGAACGCGATGTGCGTGTCGTGCTGAGTCGTGACGTGGCTGCCGCAGCACGCAGCGGCTGGTGCAGTGCACCGGGGCAGCTGACGCTTGTACAAGGCGACTTGCTCACACCGTTTGTGTGCACGAGCAACAAGCAGGACGATGACAAGGACAACAACAACAGCAACAACAACAACAACAACGACGATGATGCATGTGCGACGACGCACGACGATGCGCTGCTGTTTGACGTCGTCGTGTTCAATCCGCCGTATGTGCCGACGAGCACAGCTGAGTTACAACAGGCCATGGCAGCACATGCGCACTGCAACAACAACGACGGCAACAGCAGCAGCGAAGAGGACGATGTGTTGCGGGCGGCGTGGTGTGGTGGACCGCGTGGTCGTGTCGTCATTGATCGCTTTCTTGACATGCTGCCACGTCATCTGCGTCGTAGTGGCTGCTGCTACCTGCTGCTCATACGCGAGAATGACGTGGACGATGTGTTGCAGTACGTACAACGAGCCTTTGCAGCACATCTGCAACAACAAAAGCAACAACACGAGGAGGAGGAGGAAGAAGCGAGAAGAGCGCCGATGCACGTGACACGCGTGGCGGCACGATACACGGGCGAGCACCTGTGCGTCTACCGCATCGCCTATGCGTAAGCAGCAACCACATACACACACACAAACATATGTACATACACACGAGTATGCTGCACAAGTGTGTGTGTGTGTGTTGTGCGACGCTGTGCTGCACTCTTTGCTCTCGCGTGTGTAGTGACAGTGACGGCAGGAACGCACACGCACATGGTGCACGAGGTGGTCGTGCCTGAGCGTGCACCGGCGTTGCAGCCTGCGGTGGTCGTGCAGGTGCCACACCCACAACTCGCGACGGTGATGCTGCGTGTGGCCAATGCACTCTACCCGCTTGACGACGATGCGCCGCACCTGAAGCGCATGCGGGCGACAACAACAGCAGCAGCAGCAGAAACAACAACACAAACAACAGCAACGGCGACGACGGCGGGCGGAACAACGAGTGCGAGCAGGCTGACGCGGCTCGAGCTGCTGCTACACACCGGTGGCGCGTGTCGCGCACAGCTTGTCTGCGCAGGTCTCGTGACGAGTGACGGCCGTCTTGTTGACACGGCGACGCACTCACAGCAGCAGCAGCAGCAGCAGCAACAGCTGTGCAGTCTGTATGCGCGATTTGCAGCACGTGTGGACGAGTTGTTGTTGCAGCACACGCAGCAGGACAGCACGACGGCGACGACACGACGCGAGCGCGTTGCGGCTGCGGCTGCTGCTCTGTCGACAGCGAGCATACGTGATGTGCTTTGCCCACACATTCGCCTCGTGCCAGCCGCCGCTCCGCGCGTGAGCACACAGCTGTGGCTGCAGGCGAACAGTGTGTGGCCGCTTGCGCGACCGAAGCCGCGGCCGGCGCTGCCGCTGTGTGCGACGTGTGCGCGTGTTGTGACGGAGACGATGCTGCGGCACGTGTGCACACGCACAGCGCACCTCGCGCGTACGCAGTCGGCGTCACTGCTGCCGCTTGCCGCCGTGGTTGTCGATCCGTGCACGCAGACGGTGCTTGCGACGAGTGATGGCTGTACAAGTATGCAGCGTGGTGTACGTGCGGCGAGTCTGCCCTATGTGAGCAACACTACTGCTGCTGCTGCTACGTCGTCGTCGTCGTCGTGGCCGCAGGCACAACAGGTGGTGGTGTGTGAGCACGTTGTCATGTACGTGCTGAAGCAGCTCGCACGACAACAACAACAGCAGCAACAGCAACAGCAACACGACGACGACGATGACGATGATGACGATGAGAGTGACAGCAACGAGAGCGACGACGCGTCACAGCGCCGCATCGACACTTCACGGCCGTACTTGGCCACGTCGCTTGACGTGTACGTCAGTCACGAGCCGTGTGTGATGTGTGCCATGGCTCTCGTGCACAGCCGCGTCGCGCGTGTGTTCTTTTGCTGGCGCAACACACAACACGGCGGCCTCGGCAGCATCTTTGCCGTGCATGCAATACCGTCACTCAACCATCGCTTTCGCGTCTACCACTGTGTCACGGCGGCCGCGTCGACCACGGCGGCGAGCGAGGCGGCAACATCTGTTGCCTAGTTGTGGCTACACACACACACACACTCTGCTAAACAATACGAGTAAAGACACACACACATACACACACACGTTGCGTGTATGCAGCAATCGTGTACGTACATGTATTGTGCTCTGCGTGTATGCATCTTGTTGTTTACGCAGTATAAATCATACACATACACGCACTCTCTCTCTATCTCTCGCTCATTCGCTATCGTTGTCTTTTGCCTTTCTGCTCTTGTACACACACACACACACACACACACACACATGTTCGCGATGCGTAAGTGCTTGCGTGCAGCGATGGTGTACACGTTCCGTGTGACGGGGCAGGTCGATGACACGCGCGCGCGACTGCACGCTCTGCTCGCGGAGACTGTCAATGCCGAGGTTGCCGCCGCCGCGAGCAACACGAGCAGCAACGACGACGCGGGCGACAACAACAAGCCACGCACGGTGCCGCCGTACACTCGCTCTGCCTTTTCTTTTGCCGCCGTCGACGCCGACCCTGCTCGACGCGCAGAGGCTGCGGTGGCGCCGTCGGTGGCTGTCACCGCTGCGACCTCGCAGGAGGTGTTGGGCTACTGTGTTGGCTACAGTGCGTGGAGTGAGTTGTACGTCGACTTGCTGGCGGCCAATGCACACCGTCGTGTGCCCGGCACCGGCACGGCGCTCTTGCACGCCGTTGAGCAGCTGGCACGCGAGCGCGGCTGCGATCGCCTCGCACTCTTCACCATGGCCTGGCAGGCGAGGCCGTTTTACGAGAAGCACGGCTTCAGGCTGTTTGCCCAGCAAGACAACTACGCAGGTGACCAGGCACGCTACTGCCTCGAGAAGCACGTGCAGCCACTGAGCACTGTCGTGTCACCGACGAGCGCCAAGCCGCCCTCCTCGCCTCCTCCGCCGCCGTCCGCGTCGTCGTCTTCGCCGTCGCCGGCGTCGGCGATGTCGTCGCCGCTTGTGTATGGCACACCGACAACGCGGTCGCCGACGATGCCGGTGCCACTGCGCATTGTTGCGAGCAACTATGCGGAGAGCTACGCGAAGGCGGTCGAGTGGATTGTGGCTGACACGGAGCGGAAGCCCGAGGTGGTGCTGCCGCCGATTGACGAGGCAACGGTCGCTGTCGAGGCGACACGCAGCACGACCGGCAACAACAGCAACAACAACGACAGCGGTGGTGGCGGTGATGGTGGGGCGGGTGAGAAGGAGATGGTCGGGGGCTGTGTGTACAAGACAATGTGGGGCAACTACAATGTCGACGTGTTCGCCGTGCGTCATGATGTGCCGCATGACGAAGTGGCCGGTGCCATGCTCGACTACCTCGAGACGACGGCACGACAGCGCAACGGCGTGCGACTGTGCATCAGCACCATCAGCAGCCGCCTCGCACAGCTGTGCAGCTCACGTGGCTTCCGCGAGTATGGCAGGCAAGACGGCGTGCCACCGGGCTTCACCCTGCTGCACCTCGACAAGCTGCTGACGACGTCGTCCGCGCAGCCACCGCAGCCACCGCAAGCATGACGATGGGTAGAGTAGCAACGTGTTTGTAGCTGTCGACAGCCGTAGGCGGTGTGCTCGTCATTGCACACGAGACAGAGGGTAGCAACGTTGCCGACGTTGTTTGCGTCGCAGCGCATTCGCATACAGGCACATGTACGCAAAGAGGCATCCACACACACACACACATACACCAAAGTATACACAAATACATAAATATATACGTATATACATATACATATGTGTGTGTGTGTGTGTGTGTGCGCAAAGCCGTAAACGTGTATATGCACATTGACATACACACACTCCTCCCCTCGTCCTTTTGCGACAAGTATGACGCGCACTCATGCACATGAGCTTGCAGACGCGCTACATGTGAGCGTGTCTGCGTGCGTGTTTGTATGTGTACTTTTGTGTGCGCGACGAGGTGCGTTGTGCACTTGTTGTTTGCTTTGTGTTTTGTTGTTGTGTTTGCGACTGTTGTTGTTGTTGTGTACATCTTTGCGTGTATGTGTGTATGTGTGTGTAGTTTGTACGCACGCGACATGCTCTCTGCAGCTACTTTGTGTGTGTGTGTGTGTGTGTATGCATGCATGTTGCATGTCACGCCTTTGCGTCTGTCATGTTTGTAGTGAAGCGCGCATACATACTTGTTTGTGTGTGTTTGCTTTCCTGCCTCGCTGCGTGTGTGCGTGTGTGTGTGTTTGTCTCTGTGTTGTACTGCGTGCAGTGGTGCAGAGCCATGTGGCCGTTGCGACTGAGCACCCGTGTCACTGCCGACGCCAATGCGCGAACGCTGATGGCGGCACTACAGGCGCGACAGCACGAGACACAACAGCAACAACAGCCGTCGCTGTCAGAGGTGAGCAGTCACGATGTCACACTGGACGTGTTGCTGCACTTGCACGATGGCTGCCGCGACACATTCATGGCACACGCGCACGTGCTGTACAGCGCCGTTGTGCAGGTGTGGCCGCTGGCGGACATTGCCGTCATACCCGTCGTGGACGCGGACAAGAACAACAACAGCAGCAGCGGCAGCAGCGGCAGCGGCAACGAGGCAAAGCTGACAGCCACCACAGACGGTGGTGGCGGTGACGACGAGAAGGCGGTTGCGCGGCTGACGACGGCGCGCATGACGGCGTTGCCGGGCTTCCGACCACTGTACAACCACGTCGCTGTTGGTGGGACGTTTGACCGACTGCATGCGGGCCACAAGCTGCTGCTCTCGGCGGCGCTGCTGCACACCACACAAAGCCTACTTGTCGGCGTCGCCGATGACGTGCTGCTGCAGCGCAAGCGATACCGCGAGCGACTGCAGCCACTACTCGAGCGTCAGGCACGCGTACGCGCCTTCCTGCAGCGTCTGCGCGGTGACAGCGACACGCTGCGGGTGACGATCAACGCCATCACGCAGGTCGCCGGTGGGGCCGACCGCCTGGCCGAGCTGCAGGCGCTCGTCGTGTCGCCGGAGACGGAGCGCGCGCTGGCGGACATTAACGCGCTGCGCCGCGCCAATGGCGACCTGGCCCCGCTGAAGCCGATTATGGTGCCCTTTGTGACGACGGACAATGGCCACATCCTCAGCTCGAGTGCCCTGCGCGAGGGCGAAGTGGTTGACGCGGCAGACGAGACGACAACGAGGACGAGGACGACGACGGAGCAGGTGTAGCATGTAGCGTACAAGGTCGCGAAGTGCGTGTGCGTGCATGTGTGTGTGCATGCGTGTGTATGTGTGCAGCAGTCGTGCTTGCTTGCTTGCAGTAGTTACTAGCACACACACGCGTTGTTGTCGTCTTGTGCCGTGTGTGTGTGTGTTTGTCCTTGTTTGTACAGCTCCAGGCGCACACGCACGCGCGCGCGCCGATGCGCGTCTTGTCGCGATGCTGTGCCATGTTCCGCCTCGACCCCGAGGTGCGCTCGTTGCTGCTCTTTGCCCTGCGCAGTTGGCGACCGCAGCTGCGCCTCATTGTGCTGTCCATGACGGCGATGATGTGTGCGACGGTGCTCAGCATCTACATCCCCTTGTCCGCCAAGGAGGTCATCATGTACAACGGCGACGACGCCGGCACCTCGCCGTCGCCTGGCGATGATGGCGGTGGTGGCGGGGCGCCTGCGCCCACGTCGCCGGCGCCGATTGACCTCACCGGCGGCATCACCGGCGGCGTGGGCGTCATCAGCGAGTTTCTCTTCTTGCCCTTTTTGCCCGAGAGCCTCGTGCCGGGCAGTGCGACGGAGCGAGTGAGTTTTGCGCAAGGACTGGTCTGTCGCTGCCTCTTCATGGCGCTTGTTGTCGTGTTGTACCACGTCATCTCCCTCGCGGCACACCTCAGCGCGTACCGCGCCGGTGTGGCGACGCAGATGTCGATGGTGCAGCGCAGCCTCGCGTGCATCTTGTCGACGGCGCACCCCGAGCGCATTACGATTGTCAACCCGGTCAAGCTCGGCCAGCTCGTCTTCACGAGCGCGTCGACGTCGTCGCTGACGCTGAGTGTGATGCTGACGGACGTGCTGGCGAGTGTGTTTAGTGCGATTGGCATGCTCGTCGCCCTGCTGTACATCTCGACAACGCTGACGGTGCTCATTGCGGGGCTAGTGGTGGTGGTGCAGTATGTGTATTTTCTGTCCGGCCGCCGCGAGCACCACAAGGGCGCCGCCGTCACCCGCGAAGAGACGAGCGCGCAGGCCTACCTCGCCAACGCCTTTGCGCGCTGTGAGACGATCTTTGTCTTTCAGTGCCACACATTTGTCTTGTCGCGGTTTGCGCGCAAGCTGGACGGCCTGGCGAGCCTCATCAACAGCCTGAACGTCAGCATACACGGCCACGCCGCCGTCAGCTCGAGCGTCACGACGCTCATCTTTGTCGTTGTGCTTGGCTTGTGCAACCACTACCACCGCCAAGGCAAGCTCGCCATGACAGACATTGTGTTGTATTTTCTCTTTTTGCACCAGTTCGTCAACCGACTGCTGCAGCTGTCGAAGGACCTGAGTCAGGCACGGGCGACGCTTGGTCGGCTGCACATACTGCAGAGCATGCTCGAGTGGTACGACGAGCCGGGTCGCGCGTACAATGACAAGGACGTGCTCGTCACGGGGGGCACAGGCGTTGGCGGCGGGCACGGCGAGTGCGGCGCGGTCGCCGTCGCCGCTTACCGCACCCACCACGTGGATGCCACGCTCAGCAACACACTTCGCAACAACAACAACAACAACAACAACAATGCGAGCGTGTGCAGTGTCATTGTCTACAAGGGTGGCAGTGAGGGCGACAATGGTGGTGGTGCTGCTGCTGTGATGGCGACTGCGAGTGCTGTTGCTGCCAGTGCGTATGTGCGTGATCGCGCGTACAATGTGGCCGGCGATACACGCAGCACAAGTCACAGCAGCAACAACAGCAACAGTGGCAGCCAGCTGTTGCTCGACCGCTGTCGCTCGCCACTGACGCCGAGTGGCGGGCCGGTGGCACTCGTCAGCAGTAACAACAACAGCAACAACAATGGCGTGCCGCCGAGCAACATGAGCAACAACAACAACAACAACAGTCACGGTAGGCGTCGCTCCATGGGCGCTGTTGCCTACTCGACGCGATCGCCGCCACCGCGCGAGGCGGGTGGCGATGTCGACAACAACAGCAGCATGACTACTACGACTACGGCTGCTGCTGCTGCTGCCAAGCCCTACGAGGGCGACGGCGATGACGGTGATGTGTCAGGCAGCGTGGCTCGTGTCGTTGTGGCGGCGCCGTCGACGTCTGGCGGGGGCGGCGTGGCCGTCGCGGCCAACACCGTCGCCGCCCTTGCACAACAGCGCCTGCGCAAAGCCATGGCGCTGTCACCGCCGACGACGACGACGCTGTGCCTGCCACCACCGCACGTGCACAGCTGCGACGACGCCGGTGCGCTTGTCGCGCTCGACTGCGTTAGCTTCACCTACCCGGCCGTGCCGTGGTTTTTCTCCGACGATGCCACACCGCCTCGCAGCAAACACACACACGCGGACGGCGTGGACGATGATGACGATGACGACGACGCCGCTGCTGGTGGCGGTGGCGACAATGACAATGACGACGACAACCATGACAACAACAACAATGGCAGCGTTGTCGTCGTCGCACACGACCGTGACGGCGGCTGTGAGATGCAACAGCTGCAGCCACCGCAACAACCACCGCAGTACGCACACCCACACGCGCATACACTGCCACCTGCACGCAGTGCTCGCTACAACAACAACAACAACACGACTGCTGCGGTAGGTGAGGTGACGAGCAGCAGCAGCAACGGTAACGCACCAGCCACAGACGTCGCCCCACTGACGGAGCTGACATCGCCCGTGGCGGTACACAGCGGCCTTGCTGTTACGCTGCCCAAGTTTGACGTCAATGTCCACCCGCTCGCACAACAACAGCGGCAGCAACAGCAGCAGCAACAGCAGCAGCAGCCATTGCTGTCACACAGTCACATTCACAACAGCAACAACACCTCGGCCACGCACCGCGATGACGCCGCCAGCACGCCACACGTCAGCGCACCGCCCTCGCGCACACGCGCAGAGGCAGGTGGTGGTGGTGGTGGCAATGGCAACTGCAGCTTCACAAGCGTGCCTGGGGCAGCCGTGGTGCTGCCGCCCTTTGCGCCGAGTTCTGCTGTGGTGCCGCACAAGACACAGCACTCACCACTCGCCGCAGCACAAGCAATAACGGCCGCGCTCACGTCACCGCACGCGCAGTCGTCGTCGTCCTCGTCGTCGTCGTCGACGTCGTCGCCGCACAAGGCACGACCGCCACCACAGCAGCAGCAACCGCCACAGCAACAGCAGCCGCCGCCGCTACCGAGAGCGCAACAGCGGCAGCCGCGGAAGCAGTCGCAGCGCGGCGGTGTGCGTAATGTGACACTGAGTGCCGAGGCTGGCAAGATTACTGCGTTGTTCGGGGCGAGCGGGTGTGGCAAGAGCACCTGTCTGCGCCTCTTCAGCGGCCTCGTGAAGCCGCAGCGCGGCACCGTCTACACCCACCGCCGCGTCGTCCTGCTCGAGCAGAGCCACGCCATCTTCATTGGCACCGTCGCGGAGAACATCCTCTTGCAGGACCTGCATCTGCCCACGCGTGTGGACGGGCGCAACGCCGCCGCCGCCGCATCATCGTCGTCGTCGTCGTCGTTGGCGTCGTCCATCGCAGCGACAACGGCGGCAGCAGCAGCTGGCGGTGGCAACGGGGGTAGTGGTGGCGGTGCTGTTGCGTCGCCTTCGTCACGTCGTGGTGAGGGCGTGTCGACGAGCCTGACGGCGGCAAACCACGCGACGGCGGCGAATGCAATGTCGGTGACGTCGACGACAGCGCGCATGACGACGGTGCAGCTCATCAGCCCTGTGGTGCGGCGTCGTGTGCAGCAGGCGGTGGTGCGCAGCGGCTGTGCGAGCTTTCTGCGTGACCCCTTCAGCGCCGTCATTGAGAATGTCGACCACCCGCCGTTTAGTGGCGGTCAACTGCAACGCATCTGCCTTGCACGCGTGTTTGCGGTGCGTGAGGAGTGCACGCTGGTGCTGCTCGACGAGCCCACCACCGGCCTCGACCCTGACTCGGTGCAGCAGCTGCTGCTGACGATACGCGAGCTGCGTGATGTGTACCACAAGACTGTCCTCATCTCGACACATGACCACCGCGTTGCGGAGATTGCTGACCATGTGATACACATGCAGGCGTCATAGTGTGTGTGTGCGTGTGTGTGCGTATGTGTGTGTGCATGTGAGACGCTGGCGATCATGTATATACAACAACAACAGTTAGAGATGTGTGGTGCTCAGCAAGTGTGTACGCGTGCGTGTGCAGATACTCTTGTGTATACAAGTGCGTGCGTGCGTGCGTGCGTGTGTATACACACATAAACACACACACACAAACGCTAAGCACATATTCGTATATATATATATATATACGAGTAAATACAGTTGCCATGGTGCACACAAGCGTGAAGGGCGAGGAGGAAAACACATGGAGACAGTCGTGTGTACATGCGCATATGTGTACATGTCGTGTTGCGTCACGCTCCCCCAACACCCTGTCCTCTTCCTCGGCCTTACACTATGACTAAGCACAAGCGTACGTTTGCGTACATATATATATATGTGTGTGTGTAGTGTGTGTGTGTGTGTGTATGTGTTGTGCGTCACAGCAGCGCAGTACGCTTGCTGCGTACATTGTCGGAACGTAGTTACGCACGCACACACACACGCTTATGCCTTTTGTGCACACGTTGCTGTCTGCCTGCACACGTGCATGCGACTACACACACATGTGCACCATTGCCTCTATGAACTTGTACACGGCTATGTAGTGCATACACACACACACACACACACACACATACACACACACACACACACACACACACACACACACACACATACACACAGAGCGCAGAAGCAGGCAAGATGCGGTTGACGCCTGGCAAGATATACTTCTTCTGCTTCGCTAGCTTCGCCACCCTCATCGTGTGGAATCGCCTGACGACGCGTACGTTGCAACGTGTGGTGGCACAGGTCAAGGCAGCACGCGACGACGAGGCGGCTGCGCTGCGTGAGGCGTCACGGCGCATGTAGTCAAGAAGGCATGTGTGCACGTGTGTGCACACAGACACATGTGTGTGTGCGTGTGTGCACGTGTGTGCATGTAGCGTCACAGACACAATGACATGCGCATACATTGTTTGTATGTGTTTGTTGTTGTTTGTGTGTGTGCGTGTTGCTGCGTGCTACACATTCTGTTTGCCTGTACGTGCGTAGTGTTGTGTTTGTATATGTATGTGTGTGTATATATAGCGACAAGATGACGCGTAGCAGCGCGACAGCGCCAATGTACGGCAGTCACCACATGAGCAGCAACAGCAATAACAAGCGCTGTACAAAGTACAAGCCGCGCACAGCAGCCCTGCCGCGCCTACCACTGCACAGCCACAGCGGTGGTGGTGGCGGCGGTGTCAACGGTGTCATGTCACCGTCGTCGGTCACCAGTGACATGACGGGCGTTGGTGGTGTGGCGTCGTCGTCGGCTACCTCTGCTGCCGCCGTCGCCGCACACGCGACGGCGCCGCTGCAGCTGCTGCAGACCTACCAAGCGCGACAGAAGACGTTGCATAAGGCCATGTCCTTGGCAAAAGAGATGCTTGTGAAGGCAAACGTCATTGCGGAGATTGAGGAAGAGAACCAGACCATGGCCGTCGTGCAACAACAACAACAGCAGCAGCAGCAGTCATCGCTGAGCAACAACGTCAGCACGACGACAACGACGACGATGGCACAACACACGCACTACGGCAGCGCGAATGCGTCATCGTCGCTGAGCGCGCTGCAACGTGCGCGACAGCTGTCGTCGTCGCTGCAGACTGCCTCGTCGGCGGCGTACGCGCCACAGTCACAGACACACTACAACAAGACGATGGGCAGCCATGTACTGACGGGTGCTGCTGCGGCTGCCGCTGCCGTCACCGTCGTCGCCGTCGAGTCTGGCTTCGCTGTGAGCGGTGGTGAGAGTCTGCGTGACGGTCGCAGTATGCGCAGCGTGGGTGGTGGTGGCAATGGCAGTCATGGCGCGAGCATACATACCGCACCCGCAGACGACAACAAGACGGCGAGCTACAACAGCAACAGCAACAGCAGCACGGGCGATGTGACGCTGCTACACAGTCACCGCAACAAGGACGACAGCCGTCACAACAACAACAACAGTGGTGGTGGTGGCGATGGTGGTGGTCTCATGGGTGCTGATGAGCGTGGCATTGCGGTGCAGCAGCGCAGCGAGGCACAGACGCTGCTCGCACAGATACACGCCAAACGTGACAAGCTGCACAAGCTGCGTACGCTGCAGCAGACGATTGCCGAGATGGACGAGGACGACAGCAATAACAACAACAACAAGAGCGTCAATGACAGCAGCACAAGTGACAGCAAGCTTGATCATGCACACGGCACCACTGTCACGGCGTCATCGGCGTCCTCGTCATCGGCGTCCGCGTCATCGTCGCTGCACATGAGCGGCAACAATGCCAACAACAGGGCGGAGGCAACGAGCAGCCACAATGACAGCGACGACGAGAGTGGCGACAACGACAGCGAGGACGACGCGGCACGTGCGCGCGCGGCGGCCGCCGAGGTGCGGCAGCAGATTCGACAAGAGCTGCAGGCGAGTATGCAGGCGTTGCTGAACACGGACGAGAAGGACAGCGCCCAGCAGCTGCCACCGCCGCCGCCGGAGCAGTTCACGTCCAACGCACTCGGGCTGACGGTGGAGCGCATGGGCAGCAGCCTCGCGGCGGTGGTGGCGGCGACGGATGCTATTTGCGTCGCCGCGACATTCAAGTCCCGCGACGACGCCGTTGATGTGGTGCCGGCGCTGCACACACTGCGACAGCACATGGAGTATCTGCAGCGCTGTCACGTCGTCGCGGCCGGTCACGTGACACACTTCGAGGCGGGCGAGGCGGCGCTGCTCGAGTGCAGCGCGTACGAGCTGAACAGCCTGCGTGAGCAGTTTCTGCTGCGCAAGGAGATGCTGACGACGCAGGAGCAAAAGGAGCGCCAGGCCGATGAGCAGCGGAGTGGGCTGCGTGCCCGTCTGCTGCATCTGCAGCGGCGATGTGACATGTGGGAGCAGATGCTGCTGCACCGTCGCCCGGCAACAAGCAGTGTGGCGGACTCGTCGCTGGCGGCGTGTGCCTCGCCCACCTCGACGGCTGCGTCGTTCAGCCATTATGGTGGCGGTGCTGCTGCTGGTGCTGGCGGTGGTGGTGACTACGCTTTTGCTGGTGTACGTCGTAGTGAGACGGGCAGCTTTGCTGCTACTGCAGCAGCAGCAGCAGCGGCCATGCTAACGACAGCCCACAACGCAAAGAACAACAACAACAGCGGTGGTGGTGGTGTGACTGCGCACAGCCGCACTGACGCAGTCGCGTGGCCGTCGTCGTCGTCGCCACCGGCGCAGTCGTCTGCAGTACCTCACTACCCCGTCGGCCCTCACAATGGCAGCAGTCTGCCGCAGTTGCACCAGCAACAACAACAGATGCAGCTGGCGAGTGTTGCAGCCAGCAGCTGCAACAACAACAGCAATGCCAATGGCGACAGCGGTGGTGGCGGTGTTGTGGCCGTTGTGCGCGAGCGGGCGAGTGACAGCACGACGTGCAGCACAGCGAGGCAGCGTGTGTACACGACAGACAACAACAGCGGCAATGACAGGAGGCTTGTTGCGGGGTCGTTTGCGTATGGTGGCGGTGGCGTCGATGAGATGGAGTGGCGCATTGCACAAGTCTGGGGCAACCCATACGTCTTTCGCATCGCACAACAACAACAACAACAGCAGCAGCAGCAGCGTGGGCTGTACAGTATGTCTGCTGCTGCGGGTGCAGCCACAGGCGTTGTTGTTGGTGGCGTTGGCGCGACGCTATCGGCGGCGCAGTTGCGCGGCGTTGTTGGCAGCAGCAGCAGCGCACACGCGGCGTCACGCAGCCGTCTCGCGTCTGCGCGGACGGCGCTTGTGCGCGCCAGCGGTAGTCGTCACGACGGCAACAACAATAACAACATCAGCAGCTGCGGCAGCGATGGAGGACAAGGCACCGACGAGGCTGCCACCTCGGCCGTTGTCATGACGCGCTCACCGGCTGCGCTGTCACTGCGCACGCGCACCGCAACGGCAGCAGACAATAGCAACGCTGCTGCTGCTGCTGTGGCTGGCAGTCGTGATGATGGCGTGATAGTGTATGGTGAGGCGTGTGACAGCGACGGTGCGAGCAGTGCAAGCGGCAATGACAATGACAGGGACGACGAGGACGAGGCGAGTACGCCGTCGTACTATGTCTCGTGGGCGACGCGCTCGACGGCGGATGCGCGCACCGTACTGCTGCTACAGAGTTTGTTGCGTTCGTTGCAAACGCCACCAACACAGCCATCACCGACAACGACGACGACAACAACATCGTCGTCGGCCACAACAACGACGTCGTCCTCGCCAGCGCACACGCCTGCTGCCGCTGGCAGCGTTGCCACAGCAAGCAGCAACAATGACAACAACAACAACAACAACAACTCATCGTCATCGCCTGCCAGCCCTGCAGACGAAACGACGACGACGACGGCAAACGCGGCACAGCAGCAGTGGTGTGCGACGACGGTGGAGAGTGTGCAGATGCTGCTGAAGTATTTGACAAGCCGCACACGCGGCAACGCCAATGATGTATAAAGCTTGCGCGCTTGCGTTTGTGTGTGTATGTGTGTGTGTGTGTGCATGCGATGTAACAATAGTTGCTCTTCACCCTCGTCCTGTGCGATCGTGGCTATGACCACGCGCTGCTTGCGCATGTATATACATATATATGTACATGTGTGTGTGCGCGTATACGCAAGTGCAGCATGTTGCTCGTCTCGCCGTGTATGTGTGCATGTCACAGGTGCATGCGTGCAACGTTGCTTGCAGTCGTGTTGCTAGTGTGCGCGCTCACACACACGTACACATACGCGCAAACGTACATTGCATTCGTACACACACACACAGCCTCGCACGCGACGTGGGCAGCCATGGCGGCGCCGCATGCATACGTGTTCAAGTACATCATCATTGGTGACAGTGGTGTAGGCAAGAGCTGCCTGTTGCTGCAGTTCACCGACAAGCGCTTCGAGCCGCTGCACGACATCACCATTGGCGTCGAGTTTGGTGCACGCATGGTGGCCATACAAGGCAAGAGCGTCAAGCTGCAGATATGGGACACCGCAGGCCAAGAGAGCTTCCGCAGCATCACGCGTAGTTACTATCGTGGCGCGAGTGGGGCGCTGCTCGTGTACGACGTCACCCGTCGCGACACCTTTGCCCACCTGCAGAGCTGGCTCGAGGACGCACGCGCAAACGCGAATACGGCGCTTGTCATCATGCTCATTGGCAACAAGTGCGACCTCGAGGGCAAGCGTCAGGTCACCCGTGAAGAGGGCGAGGCGTTTGCGCGCGAGCACGACCTGTTCTTCATGGAGACGAGCGCGAAGACGGCGCAGAACGTCGACGACGCGTTCCTCAAGACGGCCGCGGCGGTGTATGACAAGGTGCAGGCGGGTGTGATTGACGCGGCAGTCGTGTCGGGCAAGCCAGGCGCACTCGCTGCTGCCACGGCGACGGCAGGCAACGCAGCGGGCGCTGCAGGACAGAGTGGCGCAGGTGACGGCAGTCGTACAAGCAACTGCTGCTAGCCTATGTGCGTGCGTGTATACACAAGCAGATGACTGTGTGAGCATACAGCATGCGTGTATGTGTATGTGTGTGTGTGTATTGGTATAGTTGTGCCCCGTATGCGGTGCATGTGTGTGTGTGTGTGCATATGTATACGCACCGTGTATGTGTGTAGCGAGCGTATGTGCGTGCGCGTTGTCATACACGAGAGATGCATCTCGAACGTGCACATGCAGTATGTTGTTGTTGCAGTTGTCGTTGTTGTCGTTGTTGTTGTCGTTGTGTGTATGCATCCGCCTCGTCTCTCGTTGCTGCTTGCGTGTGTGTGTGTGCACGCAGACACATACACACGCACACACGTGTGCAAAGCACTGTATACATGTATGTGTATGCATGCCTGTGTGCGTGTGTGTGTTTGTGTGTGTTGCGCACGCACGACTGCTACGGTGCCTTGCTCTGCGCTTGCTAGTTTGCCTGTGTACACGCGCGCGTTACATACATTGCTCTTCACACACACACACACACACACACAGACGTGTCGCTCTTGCTTTCGATCAGTGTGTATAGTGCTGTTGTTGCTGCTGCTGCTCAGTCATGGCGCTCCTGCGTATGCGCGCGCCACCGCTGCTGCTGCTGCTGCTGTCGCTGCTCCTGCTGCTCGTTAGCGGGGCTGCTGCGCAGGACAATAGCCTGTCGGTGCAGGTGCCAGCGGGTGAACATGTGTGCTTCTACGAGGATCTGCCACGTGCTGGCACAAAGGTGTTTATGCACTTTCTCGTCACCACGGGCGCCTCACTCGACATTCACGCGACTGTGTCTGGCCCGGACAAGCAGGTCATCTGGCAGGCTGGGGCCAGTGGCGAGGAGAGGGTGCTGTTCAAGACACGACAAGCGGGCCGTCACAGCTTCTGCTTTGTCAACACGATGTGGGGTGGCGTCGGCAAGATTGTCACCTTCTCGGTGCTTGTCGGTGACACGGCGGACGCGATGCAGTCACCGAGCGGTGGCGTCGGTGGCGACAATGCGACGGCGACGGCGAACAAGACGCCGCAGGACTCGCTGCAGCGTGCGCTGCGACGCATACGCGAGGGGCTGACGGAGATTGCCAACTTGCAGTCCTACCTGCGCATTCGCGAGCGTCAGCACCGGAGCACGACCGAGGTGGCCAACACACGTGTGGTGGTGTGGTCTATTGTCGAGATGGTCGTCATTGTTGTCATGGGCGTCGCCAGTGTGCTCTATCTGCGTCGTCTGTTCACCACGAAGCGCTATGTGTAATGATGGCAGTAACACACACACGCACGCGCACACGTGAGCGCGTTGGCAACGAGAAACTAACAGGTATGGCAAGGTCATGTGCTGCGTGAGTGCGTGTATGTGTATGCAGACGGTAATAAGTGTATATATATATACGTGTGTGTGTGTATGTGTGTGTGTGTGCAATGACACGAGCAGTGTACATGGTGTACATTCGTTGTCTGTCAGTATGTGTGCGTGTGTGTGTGCAGGCGTTATTGTCAAGTGCAAGTGTGCTTGTCTTTTTGTTGCATCGATGTCTCACACACACACACACATACAGTAACTTGGTGCGCACACGCACACACACATCATGCCACGACGTGCACTACTCGGCAACTGGTACGAGGAAGAGGCCTATGCGGCAGACCACAAGCGTCTCATGCAGGGCCGCAGTGGCGGCAGCGTCGATGCGCGGCATGAGGTGGCGCGTGTGCGGGCAAAGCTGTCGCATCACAACACCCCCGTCACTCTTGCACGCGCCACCGCATCGACAACAAAGACAACGACGACGACGACGACGACGACAAGTGACACGAACTGGGTGTCGAGTGTGACGGCGACGGCAAGGACGGCCGCCGCGGCCGTGCTAGCAGGGCACGAGGCGGACGCGGCACCGCTCCGCTTCTACGCCCCGGTGCAGCTGCGCAATGCGCGCACGTGTGGTGTGCTCAGCGTCGATTTGGACGACCGACAGCGCACCGCCACGGGCTGGCAGGTGCTCGTCTCGACAGACAGCAACAGCGACACGGCAGGCGCAGCAGCGGCGACGGCGATGACGACACGGACGTCGGACACGACGAGGACAAATACAGCAGACACGGCGCCACCGCCCGCCGCGACGCTGCGCAACACCGTCGTCCTCGTGCCCGCCGCGGCCGCGCCCGTTGACAGCATGCCCGTCCCGCGAGACGAGGAGGACGTGGTGCACTATGGTCAGCCCTTCTACATCATGACACTGCCCGCTCTGTGTGCGCAGGCGCTGTCGCTGCTGTCCGAGGCACGCTCACCGAGCAGCGCATCAAACGTGACGGCATCGCTGCAGCGTGTGTTCTTTTCGCCCGACGGGGGCACAGCGGGTGCGCTGTGGTGCGTGGACTACGTCGACGCCGACTACCGCGACGACATGCGCGACCGGCCTGTGCGCGCCGATGCGGTGGTGTTGCTGCGGCATCACATGACCGCCGCGCTGCTGGCCAGCGTGCGGGAGGCGGTGTACTACAACGACTTTGGTCCACAGTACGAGGTGGGCTGTGGTCGACTGACCGAATATGCGTCGAAGCGCAAGGGCGGGCCGTACCGCTGCGAAAATTACTGGAGCTTTGTGCACGACGACGACGACGTCGACGACGACAACGGCGGCGGCGGCGCGGACAAGCCGCTATCGCCGTCGTAGTGCGATGTACATGTGTGTGTGTGTGTGTGTGTATGTGTGTATGCAGTATGTACATAGCAGCAAAGTGTGTGTGTAAGCATATGTGTCTGTATGACGCACACACACACACACCGTGCACACGACATGCAACACACACTGCAGCATAGTGCATTGTCTTTGTGTCTGCACAACGCAATGACTCTGTCACTTGCGTAGCTACCGTTACACACACACACACACACACACACGCACACACGCACACACACACACACACACACGTATACGCACAAACACACATCACAGTGACCATTGCCATGTTGCGCGTGCGTTGTCGTGTCGTGCCGCTGCTGTTGCTCGCGGCATGTCTGCTGGTGTTGCTCGACGCGACGCCGCTGCTACGGCTGCAGTACGGCGGTAGTGGCCGTCGCTTCTTCACGATGGCCGCCGCGGCAACAGACGCCGCGGCGTCTGCAGACACGCCAGGCGCAGTGTGGTCATTGCACGGCAGCGGCTACGAGCACCTCGACTGCTCCGCCTGCCTGACCGTCGCGCACAAGCTCAGCGCGCGCATGAACGACAGCATCAAGCGCGCTCCACGAACGTTTCTGGCCACACAGCGGCTCGCCAGCGGCAGTCAGCGCGAGCGACGTGCGTACCGCGACAGCGAGTTGCGCGCCGTCGAGGTGGTCGACGCGCTGTGTGAGAAGCGCAACTACCTGTACAATACGCTGCGGCTCAACAGACGCACCAAGGTACGCGGCTACCACTACGTCTTCCAGTCAAACGTCACATCGTCGCGGCGACGTGAGCTGCGCGAGGACGACGTGTACCCGGCCGACGTGCCCCCCGAGTCGCGCCCGTCGATTGCCATGTCGCCTGTCGCACTGCTGTACAATGGACACGAGCGCAGCACCTTGTCCGCGCTGCAGGCGCGTGCCGTGTCGACGGTGTGTGAGCACCTGGTGAGCGAGCACGAGGACGAGGTCATGGACATCATACGCACCGCGACGTTGATGAGCGAGGTCGAGGAGCAGCTGTGTGGCCTCGTCGCGACGGGCACACACGATGACGACAGCAACAGCAGCAACAGCAACAGCAGCAAAAGCAAACCTCACGTGGTGCTGCCGGTTTGCCGTGACGCGAGGACGCTGCGGCGCGCGGCGGCGCGTGATCAGCGCCGCTGGCTCCTCTACACACAAAAGCATGGACAGCAGCAGCAGCAGCAGCAGGACGCAAACGTCATGGCAAAGAACGAGACGGACGCTGCTGCTGCTGTTGCTAACGACGACGAAGACGCGGCAAACAACACTACACAACAGCAGCCGCCGCAGCAGCACGAGGCGGAAGAAGGAGACAGCGCCTCGACGAGCAGCCACGACGACGGTGAAGGTGACGGCGACAGTCGCGATGCGACGTCGTCGTCTGCGCACGAGAGCAGCAGCAGCAACAACGGTGACGGCGGTGACGACTTGTAAGCATGCATGTATACATACACACACAAAGCGTGTACGCTGACATGGCGTGTATGTGTTAGTGTTGTGATCCTGGGCGCATATGATGCATGTACTTATACATATACACACTTGCGTATACGCACATGTGTGCGTGTGTGTGCTTGTCGCCTCGCACTCGTCTTCGCTTTGCGTTGTTACTTGACACAGCAGCACAAGGCATACACACCCCCACCACCCCCACACAGAGACAAACAAACATACGCATACGAACAAGACAACAGCAGCGCTGCGTTCTGTGTTGCTTGCAACGTGCATCACGCGCCATGGCCGACGGCCCACCACCGGGCGTCAACATGCCGAAGAAGCGTGATCCGCGACTGCGCGCCTTGCAAGCGCCGCAGCAGCATCAATACTTTGACTCGGCAGACTATGAAGTGCGTCGACAGCGTCGAGATAACAATAACAGCAGCAACAACAACAACAGCACGGCGACGAGTAACAACAACAACAACAACACAACGATGCCACCATCGGCTCCTCAGGCAACACAACGACCACCTCCACTAGCGTGACGGCGTGTGTGTGTGTGTGTGTGTAGACGTGCGCGTAGACGTGTGTGTTTGTTTGTACAGCTTGCTGTTTGTGTATGCGTGTATACTGCTTGTGTCGCGTACAATGCGTGTTGCATGTCAACGAATGCTGACGATTGTGCATGGCTGCACAGAAGAAGGAAGCAAACACACACACACACACACACACACACACACACACACACACACACATACAGACACACGGGACTATGCTCGACAAGGACGACGGTGCGTATGCTCCGCTGTACGCGTCAGCGTCGCTGAGCAGTGCCAGCGTCGTCGACGACGGCACCACGCGCTCGACACGACGGCAGCAAGCACAACACAACGACGACGGTGACGATGGCAACAAGGACACGAGCACATCGACAACCGCCGCCGCCGCGTCCGTAGCTGCCGTTGCCGCGGCGGCGACCGCAGCGGGCGCAGCAGCGCATTCGCGTCGCCCATCGCGGCCGAGCAGACATCAGGTGCCGTCGAGCGCGCTACACGCACAACTGCGCGCCGACGACGCGGCCATGGCGCAGGAGCTGGCGATGCTCGCGTCACGCTCGAGTGCGCGGTCGCTGTCGTCGTCGTTGTTGACGTCGTCGCACATGAGCGCCAGTGCACAACATGCACGCCAGGGCAAAGACAACAACAGCAACAAGGGCAGTGGCAGTAGTCTTGGTCGTCACACCACCGTCAGCGCCATTGCCTCGTTGACGCCCACGTCAGTGACGTCGACGAGCGGCGACGACGACCGCGCAGGCGCGGCCGCGCGCGGCGGCAGAGCGCACACCACGACACCGTCACGGCGGTCGCGGCGACTGCGACTGCCACCGTGTGCTGGCGCCACGGCAAACAACACAGCCACCAGCGGCAGCAATAACAACAACGGCAGCAGTGGCGTGACGGCCGCCTCGCCACTGCAGCTCGAGCTGCGCGAGAACATCACCACCGAGGCGTTCATTGCACAAAAGCGCGACATTGGCCTGGTGCGCATGTCGCTCGCGACGAAGCGAGCAGAGATGCGCAAGCTCGAGGAGGAGGTGGCGCACGCGGAGAAGCAGCTGCAGCAGCAACAAGACCAGCTCGAGAGCACGCGTGAGAAGTTCGCCAGCTTCCTCAAGCACAGCAACCTCGAGCAGGACGCCGCGGTGCGCCGCGCCGACTCGGAGGCGAAGGCGAAGCAGGAGAAGGCGATGGAGATGAAGAAGCTGTCCGCGCGCATTCATCGCACGGAGGAGAGCATCAAGAAGATGGAGGCGCGTGTGGAGAGCTGCATGGCGTACCGCAACTTCCTCGATGATCTGACGAAGCCGCGGTGGTTCGCTGAGGTGCTGACGCAGCTGCGCGTCGAGGACGCGTCACGGCAGATACTCGCCGACACGGAGGCGGCCTACGCGCAGCGCGCACAGGCGCTGGTGCAGGCACACGAGGAGCAGGTCGCAGCAGCTGCAGCAGCAGCAGCGGCAGCTGCACAGCAACAACAGCAGCGTGATGCGGATGGCACGTCGTCATCGTCATCACAGCAGCAGCAGCATCGTTGGCTGCATGGCAGTCGTCTGCTGACGACGGGCAGTGTGAGCAGCAATGACACGACGACGGCGACGCGCACACAGCGCTACAGCACACTCGCTGCTGCTGCTGCAACGACAACGACAACGACGACGTCCTCGTCGTCTGCCACCACGACAACGACGACAACGCCCGCCGTGTCCTCGCTTGACGAGCAGCTTGCCGCGCTACATGCGGAGCTGGCGGCCAGTGCGCAGGCCGCCGCCGACGCGGCAGCGGCGCGCATCGCCGGCGACGTCGCGGCCCTCTCGCCCGAGGCGGTGAAGGCGCAGCTGCACTCGTCCTACGACGAGGCGCGGCTGCCGGTCTACTTTACCTCGGTCGATCAGCTGCTCGAGGTGTTCATCAATGTTGAGGAGGGCAATTTGTTTCTCATACAAAACTGCCAAGAGCTCGAGGAGGAGCTCGAGGGCGTCGCGATGGACTACCTGGCCGAGCAGGCCGAGCTGAAGAAGATGACGGAGCAGCGACAGGAGCAGATGCGGCTGCTCACGGGCAAGATACACGTGGCACAGGCGAAGTTGACACAGCTCGAGGAGCGCGCGGCGGCCATGGACACGACACGACTGCAACAACAGCAACAACAGCAGCAACAGCAGCAGCAACAGCAAGGCGGTGACGGCAGGGCAGGGGGTGGTGCAACAACAGCAACAATACAGCAGCAGCAGCAACAGCAACAAGCAACAGACAAGGCATACCAGTCACCCGAGGCGTTCAAGGTGCGCGTCGAGCACGCCATTGTCACCATCTTTCGCCTCCTGACGAGTGGCGACAATGCAATCAAGTCGTTGACGACAGCCGCCGCCGCCGTCGCCACGTCGTCATCGTCGTCGTCGTCGTCAGCGGCAACGACAGGCGCATTGGCGACCGCGCGTGACGATGGCAGCGGTGCGACGGCGCGCGCACGCGCGAGTGGCCGCAGCAAAACGGCGACGACAGCAACAGCGACAACGTCGGACAAGACGCCACGTGAGGGCGCCACGGCCAACGCCGCTGTCGTCGTTGTCAGTCCGCACGCCGCGGGCGGCAAGGCGACGTCGCGAGCGAGCAAGCGACGCACAGGCGCGACTGCACGGACGACAGCAACAACGACTGGTGCTGCTGGTGCTGCAGGTGCACACGACGCGAGCAGCGGCAGCAGCGGTGGTGGCAGCAACGAGGCGGCAGAGAACATGGGTCCGATTGAGATGCTCACGATCATCGAGAACAAACTCGAAGAGTATCATCGCTACATTGCCGAGGCGACCAACGGCGTCGACGCGAGCCTCATACAGGCGGTGATGAAGCAAAACGACAAGGAGCGGCGACGTTACGCACGACTCGAGCACATGGCGCAACAAGCCGCGGAGCAAGAGGAGCGCATGCGGCGTGCCCTGCTGCGTGCGCAGGCGCCTATACAGCGCCGCACCGGGCGCAGTGTGCTGCGGCGATCGCACATTGGCGACGGCGGCGGTGGCAACGGCGGCGGTGGGGGTGCCTCGGCGCGTCACTCGCGCGGCGCCTTTGACGGTAGCAGCGATCCGCAACAAGAAGATGGCAGCGAGTTCTTTCGGTAGTGTGTTGTTGTTGTGTTTGTTGTGTGTGATGCTGTGTAGACGCGTGTGTGTATGTATGTATATAGTATGCATGTATGTATGCGCAGGGTAGCGACATGTACTGTGTGTGTGTGTATGTGTATGTGGTGTTGTGTTGTGATGTACAGTGCACGTGACACAAGCACACATTGCCATGCAGTCGTGGTCACACGTGTACTTGTTGTGTGTGCGTGCGTATGTGTGCGCTATGCTGTCTTGCCCAACACATGCACACACACACACAGACACACACATACACAACACATGCCAAAGAAGCACCGGGTGAAGCGGCAAAAGTACGTCGAGCATCTGCGGCAGCTCGAGAAGGAGCGTGATGCGTACCTGGAGAAGCGACGTAACCGCAAGCGCACCCGTGACGAGCGCAACGACGGTGAGCGTCACGACAGCGACAGTGACGAGGAGACGATGCAGACAGCATCGACGGCAAAGGTGACAACAAAGAACAACAACAGCAGCAGCAGCATCAGCAGCAACACACGTGTGCACAACAACGCGGCACAGTCGAAGCGTGTGCGCTATGATGACGACGGCGCATGCGAAGAGGACGTGGCCGCCGCGGCAGCGGCAGCAGCAGCGAAGGCAAGCACAAGTGCGCAGACGACGGCCGCACGACGTGTAGGCAAGAAGGTCAAGTCGCGCTACTAGTCTGTGTGTGTGTGTGTGTGTGCGTCATAAGAATGCGTGTAACAGGACACACATACTGTGTGTGTGTGTATGACGTGTACAAGCAAACAAGGCGTGTGTGTGCATGTGTGTAACTGACGTCCTACACACACGCATCGCTTGTTGTTGCTGTCCTTGTTGCTTTTGCCTGTGTATGTATAGAGGGAGAGTGCAGACATGGGTAAACGAGGCGGAGGCAACGAGCGAGGCACTGCGCCACCATCGTCACAGTCACGACGACGAGGTGGTGGTGGTGGTGCAGGGTGGCAGTCACGTCACACAGACGCGCACACGCATCCTCGTCATCGCCGCGGTGATGACGCGCTAATGCAACACGACCGCATGCAGCATGCGAGCAGCGATGACGAGCAGGACACGGCTCGCCATGACAGCGACAGCGACAAGGACAGCAGCAGCAGTCGTCAGCACGACGCGCATGACACAGCAACAGCAGCAACGCATGCAGGCGTGCGTACAGGTGCACATGCATCATCGTCGCCATCATGCTTGTCGTCTGCCGCCGCCGCGCCTGCACACCCCGTCAGCGTGCCACTAGCCATGTGGGATCTGGAGCAGTGCGACCCCAAGGCGTGCTCGGGCAGACGACTGTACAAGCATCGCGCCCTGCGCCTGCTCAAGCTGCGTGAGCCGTTCGCGGGCGTCGTGCTCACACCGACCGCCACACAGCTGCTCAGCCCCGCCGATGCGGACATTGTCGCGCGACATGGTGTGGCGGTGGTGGACTGCTCGTGGAAGGCGCTCGACGCGGTGCCGTGGGCGCGCATGCGCATGGGCGCCCCGCGGCTGCTGCCCCTGCTGCTGGCGGCCAATCCGGTGAACTATGGCCGCGCGTCGAAGCTGAACTGTGCCGAGGCGCTGGCGGCGGCGCTGGCGATTGTCGGCCGCGACGCGGACGCGCGCAACGTGCTCGCGTACTTTACCTGGGGTGCGAGCTTCGTTGACGTGAACAGGCCGCTGCTCGCCGGCTACGCGGCGTGCGCGGACGCGGCGGCGGTGCAGGCGTGGCAGACGAACTACGTGGCCGAGCAACAAGCGGCGAGTGCGGCACGACGCGCTGTGGACTACAATGACGTGGACCTGCTCACGGCGGTGCCGCTGAATGCGCGTCGCGGCAAGCTGAAGACGCAACACGCCGTCATGGCAGACGACGACACGGACACGAGCGATGATGTGGTGGACGAAGAGGACGAAGCGGACGAGGATGAGGGGTGAGAGTGTGGACGAGTAAGACGATAATGTTGTCATGTATGTGTGCATGTATACGCGGCGTGTGGCGTGTGTGCACATGTGTGCCTGAGCATACGTCTGCACTTGTCGTGCTACGTTGTATTGTCTGCAGCCTACACACGCACACACACACACACATACGCACTCACATAAACATACATTTACACACACACACACACACTCACTTTCTCTCTCGCTTGTCCTTCCGTCGCTCTCCGTCTCTCTCTCTCCTCTACGCTTGCACACCCTGCAGACATGTCGCGCAGTCGTGTCATGGCGGTGTTGTGCACCGTCTTTCTCATCTCCTCGTTGGCGGTGCAGTGGGTGACGGCGTGGCTGCTGCAGGTCATCTTCAAGATCATCGCCTTCCCGTTCACCACGCGCGCGCAGCGCGACGACGTGTGCGGGTACATCTTCCGCTACGTCAGCTTCGTTGGCATGGACTTGCTCAACCCGTTCTGGCGCGTGCGTGTGCTCAACGCATTCCCGCGCACCGACGCGCACAAGGTCATCTTGATGATCAACCACTGCAGTGCGGCCGACCCGTTTGTGGCGATACGCAGCATGCTGCCACGGGACGGCTCGTGGGTGTGCAAGAGCGGACTGTTTCGTGTGCCCTTTGGCGGCTGGTGCATGGCCAACGCGGCCGACCTGGCGGTGCATTTTCGCAACAAGAGCGCCGGCTTCGACCTGGTCAAGGGCACCACGTCGCCGATGATGGTCGAGGCGTGCGCGAAGCTGCGGCGCGGACGCATGCTGTGCATCTTCCCTGAGGGGGTGCGCAACGGGCACAGCAAAGGCGGCCTCAATCCGTTCCGTCTCGGCTTCTTTGACACGGCACTGCAGGAGAATGCCGTCATTGTGCCGCTCGCGCTGAGCGGGACGGAGGATATGTGGCCAGTGGGCAGTGCGCTCTTGTACCCTGGCACGGTATACTTCTCCTTTGGTGAGCCCGTCGAGCCGCATCGCTTTCACAGCGCCGAGGCGTTGGCGGCGCATGTGTGGCATGTGATGAACACACTCCGTGAGGCACACCCCGACCGCGTCGCGCTGCGGCAGAGGCAGCCACGGCACGAACAAACAGCGGCAGCAGCAGAGGGTGTCAATGAGCGCACTGTCGAGTGTCGCGCCAATGGCAGCATGAAGGAGAAGCGCAGCTAGGCGTGCACGTGCACAGACACGCGCCGCGGCAAACACACACACGTTGTGTGTACGCATGCGTGCACGTGTGCAACGACGTCAACAACAACAGTAACGAGTGCATGTGTACACACACACACACGACGTGGAGTAAGACAATGTGTGTGTGTCGGCGGTAACAAACATACGCGGACGTCATGCAACACGACGTTTGTGCAGGAGTGTGTATGTATGCGCGCTGTACGCACGTTACATAACAATATATGTATGCCTCGTGCACAGACTGTATCGTGTTGACGTACACATACACATACGTAGATAAAGTGAGCACGCAGCACAAGTGCAGCACGACACGATGAGCGCAGCGTGTGTGATGGACAGTGACGACAAGAGCAAGCGTGACAACGGCAGTCGTAGTCGCAGCGCAGAAGAGGCGGCGGCGACGACAGCAGCAGCTGCAGCAGTGGCGGCAGACGAACACACACCACACCACACCGTCGCCACCACCACCACGGATGACGGCAACGACAAGACTGAGCAGAGCAACAGCAACAGCAGCAGAAGTCACAGCCGCAACAGCGCAAGCATGACGACAGCTGTCAGCGAGACGGCACACAACGCAACAACAGCGACGACAACAACACACAACAGCAACAGTCAACACGACACCCGCCACCGCGACGTTGACACACCGCTGTTTGCTGCAGAAGGCGACAATGGACACGCACAAACAACAACAACGACAACGATCACGACACGGCGCAGCAGCAACAGCGATGTGGACGAGATGCATGCTCTTGTCGCCTCGCTGCTGCGCGCACGCCTGTGCACACGCACTGCCACTGCCACTGCTATCGTCGATGACAGCAACGACGGTGATGCCGCAAAGGACGACATAGACAACGACAGCAACAGTGCAACGACGACGAGTGAGCGTGTGTTGCTGTCGCGTGTGCGCACCGCTACGCTGACGCGTGTGCAGGACGAGTTGCAGTCGCTGCTCGACGTGGTGACGCAGACGCTACGCGCACGCGCTGACGGCGCGCATGTGCACGCTAGCAATGCTGTTGTTGACAGCAAGGACGCAACGGCAACAATAACGCGGACGACACAGTCACAGGCAGACGTGGACGTTGACCTGTCCGTGACACACGAGCTCGAGCAGCTGCACAGCCGCGACAACAACAACAACAACATGAACATAGACATTGCCGACGACGACGATAATGGCAATAGCGGTAACGATGATGTGGCACGGCGGTGGCGGTTGTTGTGTGCGCTGCCGCTGGCGGAGCAGACGGCGGCGGTGGAGGGTGGTGTGCGTGCGTTGGCGGGGGCGTGCTACGACTATAGCAACATCGCGAGCATGCAAGCGGCGGCGCGGTTGTGCCTCGAACACGACGTTGACGGCGACGCTTTTGTGCTGCGCGCCGTCGCCGAGCTCGACGAGTTGTGTGAACACGGCAGACTCACACGCGATCGCCTCGCCTTTGCGCAGTTTGTGCGTGATCGCCGCTATGCGATGACGTTGTGGTGGCGCGATCGGTATGTGGCGGCGGTGCGTGCCGTCGTGGTCGGCGTGCAGGCGTCACCGTCGCGTGCGATGGCGTTGTGCGGGCACGCGTTGTGCGCACTGACGGCGTCGCAGCACGTGCACCTCGCCTTGCTGCGACTGTGTCGTGATCGCATTGCGCGTCTGCCCACGGCGCCGACACCGCTCGCCGTGACACCGCAACCAACACCGCAGTCACCGTCATCATCATCGATGGCGGCGGCGCTGAAGGCGCGGACGGCGGCAGCGACGATGCTGCGTACGTCGCCGTCACGCGCGACTGACAAGGACACGTCAACAACAACAACAACAACAACAACAAACGCACAACAACAGCCGCCGCCGCAGACGACGTCGTCCTTGTCATCTGTCGTCCACACACCGCGTGCGTCGTCACTGACCGCAGCGGCGACGACAAGCACAGCACCACACACACCGACGGCGCGCACACTCGTTGTTGTTGCTGCTGCGCCAACACCAGGCGATGCGAGCAATACGACAGCAACAACAACAAGCAACGCTCAACAACCTGCTGCTGCTGCTGTCGTCGTCAGTGCCGAGGCACTGCGCGCACTCGCGCCGGCGCGACTGCATGACCACCCGGTCATACAACCCGCACGTGGCTCTGCACCACGTGACGTGTACACGACAACAGCAACAACAGCAGCAACAACAGAACAGTCACGAGTGCGACAGAGCAGCATCGTCGGCAACAACACCAGCAACGAGAACAACGACAACAGCAGCAGCGGCGGCAACATTGCCATGCTGGCGACGCCCATGGACGCGTCGTTTGCGTCGTCAATGCACTCACGCGGTGACAACAACAACGACAGCAGCAGCGGCGCTGTTGCGGCTGCTGCGGCTGCGTCACGACGGGGTCGTTCGCTGACGCGGCAAAGAGTGTCGTCGCGGACGTCGTCACCGATGGGGCTGCGTGGTGGACTGCCAGGGCAGCCGCGCTGTGCCTCGGTGCAGCGCACCCCTACCAAGCAACACGAGGAAGTCACGAAGAGTGCACATGTCATTGGCAGCAGCAGCAACAGCAGCAACAATAACAACAACAAGGACGACAGCAACAACACGTACGAGCGCAAGGGCAGCAGCAGCAGCAGCACCAGTCGTACACGCAAACTCAACCCCAACAAGGCGGCGGCGCTGTCGTCTGTCGAGGCGACGTTGCAAGCGCTGACGAGTGTAGCGCGTGAGCGACGACAGCAGCAGCAGCGTGCGGCGAGCATGCGCAGCAGCAGCAGCAACAACAACAACAATGATGATGACAGCAGCCGTAGCAGTGTTGCCCGCAACGCGTCGACGACACCGCGACGTGGTGTGACGGCGGACATGCTCGTTGCGGCCACTGCCGCAGCTGCACGCGAGGATGCACGACACGGCAGTCACCGTCATCACCACCACCAACACAACAACAACGAAAACGAAGAGGACAAGGGCGCAGATGCAGACACGGCACTGACGCGCTACCTGACTGCACGCCGTGCTGCGCAACAGGCCGCCATTGCCCCGGCGCGGCCATCCGCGGCAACGCGCGCATCGGCGAGTGTGTGTGCGAGCGAAAGCAACAACAACAACATCAGCGGCAGTCTGCCACGCAATCAGCACGACGCGTACAACGACGACAACGACAAGGCTGCTGACGATGACAGCAACAACGGCGCTGCTGTTGCTATGGCCAAGGTGTTGCATCACACACGCTCACCGCGTGCGTCGTCGCGTGCACAGGCAGACGCGTATGTGTATGGCCTGCGTGCGCCCAACCACATCGCCACACCACGCAGCGACAGTATCGCGAGTGCGCGTGCTGCGAGCATGTGTGCGTAATGTGCATATGTGTAGTATGTGTAGTACGTGTGTGTGTGTACGTGTGTGAGTAGCAAGTATGTGTGTATGTGTCTGTTGTGTGGCCTTGTACGTGTACGATAACGGCAGCACAAGAGCATGCATGACGTGTGTGTGTGTGTGTGTGTGTATGTGTATGTGTGTGCTGCGTATGTGCTTGCTCGTATAGATTGGCAGAGAGCGTTGCAAAAGTTGCCGCGGTGCGTTGTCTGCCTGTGCGTGTACATATACATATATATACGCATTCATACATAACGTATACGAGCTGCGCACCGTCGTGTTGTTTTTTGTGCCTACATACGTGTATGTGTATGCATGTGTGTGTATGTGTATGTGGATCAGTAGATGCGTTGTGTAAGCTGTCTCTTTGTTTTCTTCTTTTGCGTCTGTGCATGCTCTTCGCTTACATCATCGTGCATTGTCGTCGTTGTGGCCTGTTGTCGTTGTGGCCTGTTGCGTACGTGCAGTGCATCACCTTGCTTGTTTGTTTGTTGCAGTGCACAGCACGTGTGTGTGTGTGTGTGTGTGTGTGTGTGTGTGTGTGTATGCAAGTATGTCAGTGTGTCGTTGCAGTTGTGCAGCTGTGTCACGTACACGTGATATCATAGTAGACGGCGAGAGCGCATGTGCACATGTATGCACATTTGCGCAAAGAACTGTATGTATGTGTATGTGTGTGTGTGTGTGTGTGTGTATGTGTGTGATGGCTTGTGTTTGTTACGTCGATGCGCGTGCATATATGTGTGTCGTATATGTCTGTGTCGTGTGCACAGTGCACTATGCAACAATGACATGTCTGTGCACAATCCTATGCATACGTTTGCACCCTGACTGTTGCAGAGCAGAGCAAGTCGCGTATACACACACACATACACGCACTACACGCACACACACTACACGCACACACACGATGACAGACTACTATGACGTGCTCGGCCTCAGTCGACAGGCAGAGGGCGATGCGGTAGCCAAGGCGTTCCGTCGCTACGCAATGGCCTACCACCCACAGTGCCAGCGCGGCGATGGCGTCAACACGCACGCACTGCAGCATCGCTTCCGTCGTGTGTGTCAGGCGTACACGGTGCTGTCGAACCCGACGGTGCGTGCGGTGTATGACTTGTACGGTGAGGAGGGCGTGCGACACGGTGCCGCCACCGCCGCTGCTGCGGCTGCACAGCACAACAACAGCAACAATGCAGCTGCGGCAGCTGCGGCTGCTACCGGGACGGTGGCGTGTGTGGGTGTCGATATTGACGCCATTGACCCCGATGCCGTCTTTCGTGCCTTTTTTGGCGTAGACAGCCCATTCCGCATGGTTGGCGGCATCGATGGCGTACACGGCAATCAGCACGATTACTTCAGTGCACTGGCGCAGCAGCCACGCGTGTTGCCAACGACAGCGCCGCTCGTTGTGCAGCTGCCGATGACGCTGGAGGATGTGTACTATGGTGCGGTGCGTCGCGTGACGTGGCGCAGTGCGCACACACACGCCGCACAAGGCAACAACAGCAGCAGCAACAGCAACAACAGCAACAACAAGAGCAGTAGTGGCAGTGGTGACAGCTACGACGTCACATACACCGACGAGAGTGCCGAGGTGCACATTGAGCGCGGTGCGGACAGCGATGATTACTTTGTGCTGCCTGGCCGCGGCAACAGCGCGCCGGGCTGCGCACGCGGTGACGTGGTGGTGCGTCTGCAGCTGCAGCCACACGAACGCTTCCGTCGCGAGGGGGACGACCTGGTGGTGCGCGTGCCGGTGACACTCACCGAGGCGCTGTGCGGTACGACGGTGACGGTGCAGACGATGGACAGGCGTGCACTGGCGGTGCTCATTGACGAGATTGTGCACCCGCAGTATCGCAACCGTATCGCCGGTGAGGGGCTGCCACGCAAGACGTCATCGACAAGAGCAGCAACAGCAGCAACAGCAGCAACAACGTCGTCATCGTCATCTGCAGCAGCCGCACGCAGCAGTGCCACTCGCGGTGATCTCGTCATTGAGTGTGCAACGCGCTTCCCGAGCTTCCTGACACTGGAGCAGAAGTCTGAGCTACGGCGCATACTCGATGCCAAGTAGAAAAGGAACGCAACAGACAACCGCAAGAAGGAGGAGAAGAGATGCACACAGACACACACACGCGTGAGCGCGACACATGATGCAGCAGAGGTCACGAGCGTGTATGTATTGTGTACGTGCGTATATGTGTGTGCGTGTGTGTATGTGTGCGTGTATGTAGTGTAGCCATGTATATAGACTTGTCATGTGGTGTATGCAACAATGTGTGCCTGCACATGCGCCTCTTGTGTGTGTGTGTGTGTTGTGCCTGTCCTCGTCATTTGTGTATACATATGTGTGTGTGTGTGTGCACTGTGTGTTGTTCTTGTCTTTGTGCTAGCATCATACACGGCGTTCTACATTGCCACAGCCACATCGGCAGCTACAGCAGCAGTCACTGCCATGTCCTCTGCCTTTGCCACGGACGAGCAGCACGCCGCTGCCGTCATGACGGCGAATGCGTATGCACACGACGATGACAACGACGACAGCCACAGCGCTGGCGAGGAGCACAGCGGTCATCGCTACACGAGCAGCAGCAGCGGCAGCGACGACGAACAACAGGAGGAATATTCAGATAACTTTGACGATGACGAGGACGAGGACGACGCGGCGAAGAGTGCACCACACGCCGCAGCAACAACAGCAACAACAACAACAGCGGCTGCTGCTGCGCCTGCGGTACACAACCGCCACGGTGACGAGAAGGACGACGACGACGACGACGACAGCTACACGGAAGACGAAGACGAGTACGACGATGATGAGTACGATGACGACGAGGACGACGAGGATGGTGCTGCGGCACCTGCAGCTGCTGTTGCTGCACCACCAGCAGCAGCGGCGGCGACAGCAGCTGCGCCACATCATGCACACCACACACCACGCTCTGCATCCTCCTCGGCATTGTCGCCGTCGTCGGCAGCGTCGTCGTCGTCGTCTTACTATAGCTCAGACAGCTACGCGACGACGACGTCGTCCTCGGCGCATGCACACGACAGCACAAACAAACACGACGACGACGCAACAGGTCGTACTGCTGCTGCTGCTGCTGTCGGTGAGGACAACAACGACAGCGCCGCTGCAAAGGCGATGGCGGCGTGGCCGCATGGTGACGCGCCGTCGTCGTTGTCGTACACACAAGACGAGTACGACGACGACGAGGACGAGGACGACGAAGAGGGCAGCGGCAGCCACGTGCACGCAACACATACGCACCCTCACCACCGCTACGCAGATGAGGCAGCTGTCACGGCAACACAACAACAAGAACAACAGCAGCAACAGCAGCAACAACAGCAACACAACAGCAATAAGCATACGCAACCACAACAGCGTCATCACGTCGCCGCACCGCTGCCGCCGCCGTCACCCGTTGCCGTGCCGACGACCGCCGACGACGTCGCGGCGATGCGCGCGGCGAACGAGGAGCTCTACGCACGCCTCTACGCACTGCAGCAGGAGCGCGTGCAGCAATTCGACCCACAGCACACGCACACACACACCACACACAGTCATAGCCGCAGCAACAACAACACTAACAACAACAACAACAACACCAACACGACCTTGTCGACGGTCGCGGCGTCGACGGCGGCGAGCAACACACGCTTTGCCAACAGCCAGCTCGCTGCCACGACGCGGCTGGTGCAGCGCGCCATTGAGCTCGACACCACACGGCAGCTGCTGCGTCGTGAGCGTCGTGAGCTGCGCCGTCGCGCGTGCGAGCTGCAGGAGCTGGTGAGCAAGTATGAGCGCGCCAGCGTCTACCGCGCTCTCGCCGAGCAGGCACGAGAGCACATTGCACAGCTCGCGAGTGAGCACCGGGCGCTGCAGCTGGCGATGCGACACAATGGCAAGCTACTGCTGTGCCGTGAACGCGCGCAGCACGATGACAACAACAACAGCATCAGCAGCAGCAGTGGTGGCGGTGGTGGCAGTCTGCCACACGCCGTCGTGACGACGCGGCAGCTGCGTGAGGAACTGCGCGCGCGCGATGCGCTCACGCAGCGCGCACTCGCACAGGCGCTGCGCAATGTGCGTGAAGCCGAGCAGCAGCGCACGGGTGCACGTGAGCGTGTGCGGGCGCTGCGTGAGGAGCGCGACGCACGCGCGCACGCCGCCGCCCCCGCGCACCACGGCGAGGCACTGCTCGAGGCCCAAACACACCGCCGTACACGTCAGGTGACGATACGACAGCTGAAGGAGCGACTGCAGTGGCTGCGCGCTGCCGCGACCGCAACGCCGGCACAGACGACGACGACGAATGCGAGCACACCCGCATCTGCTGCCGCGACGACGCCGAGCAAGCAGCGGCGAGGCAGTGCGCATGGCAAACAACAGCAGCAACAACAACAGCAGCAGCAGCAGCGGCGCGGCAGCAAGAGCAACAAGAGCAACGACGATGCCGAGCGTGCCTACTTGCGCGAGCGCATTGCGTACATGCAAGCTGCTCTCGCACACGGCAGCAGCAGCAACACACCGCACAAACAACACGAACAAGAGCAACAACAAGCAGACAAGCAGCCCGATCACACCACCACAACAGCATCAGCTGCATGGCTAAGTGAGGACGACACGCACGCAAGCGAGGCTGACACAACCGACGCCGCCGCACGCGCACTGCGTGCCGAGACGGACGCGATGCTGCACGCCATACAACAAGAAGAAGCGCGCCACAGTCCTGCTGCTGCTGCTGATGGCGAGAGCGACGGGACTGCACCCGCGTGGCTGATGGGCAATGCAGCAGAGCCGTCGACGTCCGCGCACGTGCAGCCGTTGTCGCTTGACAATGTCGACAAGAGCAACAATGACGTCAACACGACCAGCAGCAGCAGCAGCAACGGCAACGGCGTTGCCGCACAACACAAGACGAGTGCGTCGTCGTCGTCACCACTGCACGATGCACACAGTAGCGCGGCTGCACCGGCGGCAGAAGGCGCAGCAGACACAAGCCGCAGTGGCAGTCACACGGCGCATGTGTCGACGCTGCTGTCGGCGCCGTCGCCACATGCGACGTCAGCCGCTGACACGAGCGTACACGATGAGAGCAACATGTATGATGACAAGGACGACGAGGCAAGGCAGCAGAGCAGCAGCAGTGCACACGCCGACGACGGCCATGTGTATGAGCAGACGGACATGCATGACAGCAACATGGACGGCAACGCCACGACGACGGCAACAGCAGCGACGCCGACAGCAACAATGACGACAACAACGACACCACAAGCAGCATCGACACTCGACACGCTGCCGTCGACAACGGCTGCCACCGCGTCCGCCCACACGCGTGACGCCCTCGATGACCTGTTCATGTCTGCCGCTCCAGCGACGACGGCAGAGGCGACGATGGCGACAGCAGCGTTCGGTGGCGGTGGTGTTGCTGCTGCCAGCGACGAGCCCGACTGGCTGAACTTTTGACGAGCATACAGACAGATGCAGACATACTCGTAGACGTGTGCATGGCTAATGTGTGTGTGTATGTGTGTGTCGCGATGTACAGGTAAGCAGAGACAAGGACGCATACACGCCCGTGTATGTGTATGTGTATGTGTATGTAGCAGCGAAGGTAGCAGCGCATGTACACACGCACACACAGCGTGTGTGCCATCGCATATGCGTGTGTGTGCGCGTGTGTGAGAGCATATCGTTTGTGCGGTGACAATGTTCGCATGCGCATGCATGCGTCATTGTGTGTGTGTACGTAGTATGTATATATGTAGTTGACGACAGACACGCAAACACATGCACAAATACGTCTACGTATGTATGTGTGTGTATGTGTGATGGTAGGCGGACGTAGGCACAGCACTACACATGCACGCCAGTTGTGTGTGTGTGTGATGATGATGTATAGTGTACGACATTTGTGTCTGTCTGTATGTGTGCGTATGACACGTACACATATACACAAATACAAACAAGTACTGACATGTATGTATGTATGCAATACTGCATGTATGTGCACAGACACACACGTACACCTGCGTGCATGTGTGCTTGTATGCTACTACCATGACGTGTGCTCTGCTTGTCGACGTGCATGTTTGCATGCGTGACACAGCGTCGTGTGTCGGTCTGTTTGTGTATGTTAGCGTCGGTGTTTCTGTAGCGTGCACACACACACACACACACACACACACACACACAGAGAGAGTGACGTGCTTGTGCAAACGTGGCTGCTGCCACTGCGCGTGCAGCGTGACAGCATGCGGCCGTGTAGTTGCAGCATGCGCATTGCCGCGTGTAGTGCAGCACTTGCAGCAGCGAATGCAGCAGCAGTAGTGCGCCTGCGTTGTAGTCATCGCCGTTGTCGTCATCACTGTGCCTCTTCGTGTTGTTGTTGCGTGCCCGTGACGGCGCCAGTGCTGCATCGCAGCAGTCGTTGCTGGCGTGATGGCTGTGCGTCTGCAGTCGCAGACAGCGCAGCATGGCGACGTGTGTGCAACAACAGCAGCACCAGCAGCTGTACAACATCAACAATGATGACGATGACAAGTGTCGCACGATGCCGTTGCGCACAGTCGTGTGTACAGTCATCACGTCGTTGGTTGCACGGCAGTACGTCGCGACATCAGCACAACAACGCCGTCGAGCTCGTCCAGTCTGCGGCAGAGCCACGCATCACACACGCGCACGTCGACACGACGGCTGCGAGCAGTGTCGCGGCAGCAGCAGCCGCCAGTACGACTACAGCAACAACAGCAACAGCAACAGCAGCAGCGTCGTCATCGCCGTCACTGAGTCGTGACGCCGTCCTGCGCTATCGCGTCATGGTGCTGAACGAAGACGTCAGCGAGCCGCCGCAGCAGCGGCAACAACAGCAAGCAGCTCGTCATGGCGACACGGCGAGCACAATGCACAAGCGCAGCAACAACACAAAGAGCAAGGGCGACGACGATGGCGACGACGAGGATGACGACGATGATGATCTCGTACAGGGCAGCACGTCGTACCGCTGGCGCACAATCGACGCACACCGTGGCACGCGCACACTCGCGGCGGTGCGGCCTGACAACGCCCTCGCACACTACGCACAACACTTTGCCATGCCACGCGGCTACCCCGACACAACCGCGCCGGGCTACCGTCACTTCTTCTTCGTCTCGCAGCTCAGCGCCTTTCTCGCCAACTTTGCGACGTCGATTGGCACACAGACCCTCCTCAGCGGCTTCTTTGTCGGGGCAACGGCGCAGCTGTGGATGCTGAAGGATCTTGTGCCGGCCCTCCTCGCCGCCTACCTCGCCAACCGCGTCGTGTCGTACGAGGCGCGGCCGAAGCATTGGTTTGTCGTCAGTGTGCTGCTGACCCACGCGACGGTCATCGCCGACATGCTCATTCCGCAGCTCGTGCCCCATCACGTCCTCGCCGCCGCCATTGCCGCGGCCACCGTGAAGCAGTCGGCGGCGCTCATGTACTTTGTTACGCGCGCCTCGGCACTGCAACACTTCTCTCTGCAGCACAACAACTTGGCGGAGCTGACGAAGAAGTTCAACTCGTTTGGTGTTGTCAACTTCACTGTGGCGACGGCGCTGGGGATTGCGTTCTGCGGCTACTACACGGCCAGCTTCGCGGCGCAGCTGGCGGCGGTGGTGGTGTGTTGTGCCGCCAATGTGCTCGTTGCGCCGCTGGCGATGCACGCGATACACTTTCGCGTACTGAACGCGACGACCATGTCGCTGCTGCTGCGACGCTACCTTGCCGCGCGTGTGGTGCTGACGCCGGCCGATGTGTCGCGGGCACTCGGGGTGCGTATGCTGCCACCGCACACGCACGACATTGTACGACGCAGCAGCAGCAGCGACGGCAGCAGCAGCAGCAGCAAGACGACGATGACAACAACAGCAGCTGCTGCTGCTGATGCTGTGGTGGTGTACACGGACGTCGAGCAGCTGCTCTGCGTCGGTCCGCCGATGCGACGACTACGCATACGCAGTGATGAGCTGTCGCGAGATGTGCTCTATGTGTGCCGCCGTGGCAGCTTTGTGCTTGCGCTGTGGCAGGTGACGTCGCGGCGTCGCTGCAGCGTGCTTGCGCGTCGTCGTGGTCGTAGTGACGACGGTGCGGACGAGAAGAGCGGCGACGGCTGTACGAGCGGCCGTGTCGTGTCGCGTGTGCGTCGTCGCCTGTGCGCAGGCATGGCTGCACCACTGCATTGGCTCGTGTCACGACTACGCCACTCGTGTGCGCGCGGCGCCAACGTGTCGGCCGCCACGCCTGACACACACACAACGAACGCCACCACCGCCGCGACGTCGCCACCACTGCCACGACCACGCCGTGTGCGCACCGTGTTTGGCACGCGTCGACTCGTCCTGCTCGTGCACCACGACTGCACACCCCTTGACCTGGTCACGGCGCACCTGATCATGTACACGGCGGTGCTGCAGCACGCCACGAGCGAGGCCGCCCTGCGCAGCTTTGTGCGGCGCTGTCATGGCGAGCAGGCGGTGTGGGAGCGGCGGGCGGCGGCGCTGCGCAGTGCACTGCGACACGCCGATTGGGACGTCGACCGCCCCGCCCTGGACCACCCCGGCCACCGTGTGTCATCGCTGGCTGTCTTTGCGCGCGCCATGACGACAGCAGCAGCCTCGTCCTCATCTTCGTCCATACCTGCCACACAGACGACGGCGACAACAACGAGTGCGTCTACTGCTGCAACGACAACAGCAACGAGGACTGCGTGCGATGCGCGTGAGGCGACACGGCCGACAAGCGACGCGGCAGCGCACGACAAGGACACAGTGTGATGCGTGGACGCACGCACATGCGCACACAAAACGACACAAGCATGCAGACACGGCAGTGTTTGTCATGTATGTACATACACGCACATATGTATACACAAACACGCCCATACTTGTAGCAGCTGTAGCAGCAACAAGACGTTGCAATACACACACGCACACACACACACACACGCACACGCACGTCGTATTTTTGTTCGTGTGTGCATGTGTGACCGTCGCACACTTCTGTATACACACGCCCCCCACCCCCCTGTCCCTCTCACAGAAACTATTCGTTTGTGCGTGTGTACGCAGACACAGACAGAGAGGGCGAATGACACACACACGCAAATATGGGTACACGTTGCTATACATATTGTCACAAATACACAGACGTACATACACAGAGAGAGAGAAAACACGAAGGAAGTGATAGACGTGCGTATGCACACACGAAGTTGATGACACGTGTGTGTGCATACGTTAGCCAATCGTCACAGCAAACAGCACGTTCGCAAACGGATATACATACACACACACGCTGCAACGCTGTGACTGTGTATGCTTGTCGTGTTGTGTATATACACATGCATGTGACCATGACACCTTGCAGGCTAGCCAGCACGAACACGCACGCACACACACACACACACACACACACACACACACACACAACAGTAGCACACATATACATACATACAAGGGATACATACACACACACACACACACTCGCGACACGCGTGTCAGCCATGTCGATTGCACTCATGACGACGTTTGACGAGTACTATGATCAGCTTGTGCACCGCCAGTGGACGCTGCAGGAGCGCCTCAACGCGGTCAAGCGCGACGAGGTGGGCGAGCGTGAGCGCATTGCCGAGGACGAGCAGGCGGCGTTTGCTGATGTGTTGCACGTCGCTGGCGTCATGATTGGCGAGAAGAAGAAGCGCGAGAGCAAGGCTGACAAGCAGGGCGGTCAGCCAGGCAGCCGCGCACTCGCGCTGCGCGGCGAGCCGCAGCTGCTGACGGTGTGGGTGCCTGAGCTACAGCCGCGTACACTGCCACGGCCCGTTGGCCGGCCGCAACTTGCCTTCCCGCACGCCGCGTACAATGCGCTGT